>APFE030130747.1:34391-62291 GCA_000404065.3 Pinus taeda
TGATGTGCCAGTCTAGTGCTTGATTAGCGATAGAATCAGCTAACCAATTATGAGATCTTGGAATGTGCAAATAATTAATATAAACAAATGATCTTTGCAACAACCTCACTCTTAAATACTGGTGATATAAACATGGATCCCTTACTCGATACATGTTATTTAATTGAGACACTATCAATTGAGAATCAAGATAAACAACCAACGAGTAGATCTCATAAGAGATTGCCTCGGATAGTAAATTAATAATGGCAGTATACTCAGCCATATTATTCAAAGAAGGACCAATGCATATGCCTCTTGATACCATCAATTGACCAGTTAGATAATAAAGTACCCAAGCTGCGGAAGCGAGATTCCGAGTGTGCCGGCTAGCACCATCGGCGAACCCAAAATAGACCAAGTCATCCATTAACACCTGCAACAGCAGACCAAAAAGTGTTGACATCACAAAAGTCTCGATGATATATGTACAAATATACATAATATACAAAGAAGCCATTGCCTAATTTCTATTTAAGCAAAGTACTTCTTTATGTAGAGCCCATTAGGGGGCTCTGCCAACTCACTCCTAGAGATGTTTATAGGTACTATGATCGAACCAATCAATATACTTCCTTTGACAAATAACTGTGTTGTAGCCAAAGGGACTATAAAAACATCGCTAGTCCGACTGGGGGACTAAGATTCAACTTCATACACAAGGGAATAAAAATATTACCGACGATGTAAATCTTCCAAAGGTCGATCTAGAGCCGTCATTGCTTCGAATATCACTTCATCCGATGGAAAAACAATGTCCGAGCGATCCGATGCATAAGTGGAATCAAGGGTCCGAGAATGAGCCGCATCACCATCTATCTCTTTCCGAGGGGAAGGAGTAGAATGGTTGTCTGCAGAGCTATAGATAGATTCACATCTAGGTTCTACTACAGACATAAAAGATTCTATTCCACCTGCCTTATCGTCATCCGATGTGGTCACAGATGAAGCTAAGGTTTCAGGATCTGAAGAATAAGGAGTTTGAACAAACTCTCTCCATAAAGGGTCACTGGAGGATGAAATTGTATATATTCTAGCCGTAGGAGGGGGAAGATCAATTGTACCCATTAATGAAGAGTAGATCCCGACTTCTAAATTCTCAGTAGGCAGACAGGGGTTATCTACTAAGGGAATAGTAGAGTCTGAAGTTGCTCGAGGATCGACTGGAGAGTAGTTCAATTGATCAACCTTAACGATTTTCCCTTCATGAGGAAAGCAAATGACACGAAACAGAGTCGAAACAACGACGTCCATTTCGTATACCTAGTTCCTTCCTAAGAGGAGATTATAGTCTAGGTTAGCATCTACGACTTCTACCTCAATATTAACGGCCTTCCCTCCAACACATATAGGAAAGGCCGGGATAATCCCGTATGGCCTATGAGAATGACCATCAAATGCTGTCAAGAGGGTGGGTGAAGGAACAACCGACGGTGATCCAATGGCCTTCCAACCTGACATAGACATGACACACGTGGAAGCTCCCTCATCTATAACCGTCCGAAAGATATTCGTTTTCTGGTAGGTAGACTTTATCTGGAAAGCCATGTGATGAGGAAGTCCCTTTTTGACATTATTCATATCCGAATTACTTGGATCCACTGCCCCCATTGCGGATAGCAAGGCACTTCTTTGAGTGGGACACAACTGGAGAACCTCTAAAGCGGACATAGCACATGGACTCTGAGCTATATCCTCCACAACGGAGTAATTCTGGGCTACCCTAATATTAGGATTGATAGTCGCACATTTAGCGGAACCTTTCGGTACCCGTGGTATAGTCTCAACAGAAGGTCGCTCAATATGAAGTGGGTTGTTAGTTTCGGGAACTAACTTACCCTTGGAAGTTTCACCTTCACCATAATCGTGTGACCGTGTCACCACATTAGCGTGAGAACCCATCATGAAAACACTTGATGACTTGTCCCCTTACTGGTTGGCCCCTATGGAGGTTCCAGGGTTTGAACTCGCGCCAGCAAGAAATTGTTGCCCTTGGGGGAAAGGGTTGGTTAACACAGCTTGGGAACTAGAAGTCCCTTACTCCCCTAACAAGAACTGAGCATCTTCAATCTTGGGGCAGACATGAGTTAAATGGTCTCCACTGCAAAACTTGCATGGAAACTTGACTTTCCTTTTCGTCTCATTTCTACCTCCACCAGCATTATTTCCGGATTTATTTGCATCAGGATTCCCATCCTGGTTCTTTTTCTTACCTCGTCCTTTCTTTCTTTCATTGGAATTTTGAATTCCTTTGGGGTTATCGGATTGGACAACATTAATCAAAGAAGTTTGGGAAGCGGAAGGGTTAGACGATGTGACTTGGTTGTTGGAAGCAGTTTGTAAAGACAACTGCTGCAATTGATTCAACAAGTTCACTGTATTCGTGTCTACCGACCCAACAATACCATCTGCATGGGGACCTGGCTTCAGCTTAGCTACGTCAACCTTAGACCTAGGAGCATCTGGAAAGTACTTTTGTAGGATCCCAGACTGAGAGTAGATAAATTCTAATTGCTGGGCCCTAAAAATGGCTTGCTCCTCAGAATAGACCCTAGACATGGAGACATCCTTGGAGATCTCAGGTATCAAAGACTTCAAGAACCACTTGAGATGGTACTATGAAGGGATTTCGGCTTTAATGAACCTCTTTCTCCATCTCCATTCCTCAATGTGATCAGAAATGTGAGTTGCCCTATCCTGATGAAAAGTGGCCAGTAGTTCGGTTCGGCATCATACCGGATGAGCAACTGGAAATGGTTCAAGAAAATATTGGCTAAGTTGGCGAATGATGTAAAGCTGCCCCCTGGCAACTCTATATACCATTTGGCCACGTTACCAGTCAAGGTGTGTTGAAATAATCTCAACCTAATCGAGTCATCGATCAGGAAGTTCGATGAGCACCATAAGTGGAACGTGGTTACATGGTCGCCCGGGTCCTCACCACTCCTCCCTTCGAATTTTGGAATATCCGAAGGGAGTTTAGTTGGCACCGAAGGCCAGGCCGAATTATACTTGATTGGGTCGTTAGTTAACTTAGTGATGTCTGACAAGTTCAACGTTGGCAGAAACGGAAGTCTAGGAGGAGCTTGGGGATTCCACCCTGACTAGGCAGCACTCCCGAAGCTCGAAAAAGATTCGCCTGGATTTTGGAAGGCACCACGCTGCCCAAAGTAACCAGTAGAACCTACTGAGCTGAAAGGAAAGCCTTGTGACCCAGCAAAACTCGGAGTTTGACCAACTCTAGCCATATATCCACCATACCCAGAAAAGTTTCCTCCTAAAGGATTGTATGTAGTTGATAACCCCTGATATGGATTCCAAGCCGAAGCTAGGGGAGGAATACTTTGGAATGAACTAACCGTGTTATATGGCCTATTCCCATATTGGCCAGAAAATGGATTCCGAGTTCCGACACTACTAAGCCCAAGGTTATTCCAACCTTGGAAAGGATTGCTGCTTTGTCTTATAGAAGAAAAAGGCATGGATCCTATCGTAGGGTTGGAATGTGGTATATGACCACTTCCAAATGGAAAACCTTGGAACGAAGTCGATCCACTCATCATGGACGTGGCGGTCCTGAACGTATCTGAAGGAATTCCCTGTGAATGGCCGCCAAATGGGAAGAATCTAGAACCAAAAGCATTGGTTTGGGAATTTCCACTCGTGGACGGAATGGAGGTAGACCCAACAAAAGACGTGCTAGCAAAAGATCCAAATAAAGAGATGGAGGGGATGGAAATAGTTCCACCCCCTTGTACAGATATGGGAGTCTGTACAGTCGTAGCACTTGTAGAAGCCATGCTTCGAGTAGTGGTCATTGAAGGTAAGCGCTTAGCATAACCTGGAATTGACGGTCTATGCGTCGGAGTCCCAACGTATTGCAATATGTGTGGATGACTGGATGGTAGGGGAGAATTCAGAGCCGCTAACGAATCTGAAAGTTCTTCTACCTCAATATTATCCTCCACTTGTAAGCGAACTCGAGAAAGAACTGGAGTGTTCCTCTCTTGTTCTACGGAAGTACCAGGGCTTGCTTCAATACTAATGCCCCCGAGAGGAGGATCAATCCCCGATGCGTCAATTACCGTGGGATGAAACCCACTAGTATTATTACCTCTGCTCCTTCTCAGAGAAGACTCTAAACTCGGTGGTAAAAGACCACGAAGTCTTCAAGACCGTTTAGGAGATCGGTCAACCAGTTTGAATTTCTTGTTTAAAATCTAACTAAAGACTCAAAAAATTTAAAGCTAGGCCAACTAAGAAAACAAAGCACCCACTATAAAGTCCCTAAATATACAGCCAGTCAAACAAATTCCAAGTATTTCTACTTCGGGTGATTAGGACCGGACACCAAAATACGAGAAAGTGAAAAATAAGGGGCCTTCTGAAGATAGTCTGGGATGATGAGGGCCCAGGCCTATCAGCGAAGGTAACAGAGGAAGTTACGCTAACCTCCTAACAACAGCCTGCGCTGGTGCAAGCCCCCAAGCTTCGGAAGGGTGCCCTCCAGTAGTACCATTGAGAATGATACGACATCGACCTCAGGTGCCACGGGATTCCCCTCCGCAGCCACCTATGTAGTTCCCTAGGAGAAGCAACTATGGATACCAACTCGTCGCAGAAGCTAGGCGGAATAGTCGTGAGGTAAGTTCGGACAAGTAGGAGAGGGGGTATCTCTCTTCCCTGTCTTCAGAGACCCTCGTGCTTAACTCCCAGATCCGGAGCTTTCCTGGTCTTCCTAACGCTATTGGATTTTCTCTTGTTAATCAGACTCCTATGTTTGACGTTTAATATGGACTTGGAGAGTTAACTCTCCACTCACCTAATCCAAGGCCCTAAAATCATAAAACTTGTTTGTGTATTTAACTTAAAAGAAAACGTTATAGTGAATTTTAGTTAGCGCTTGATTTTAAGGGATGTTCTTTAAGTCAGAGGATGATGGAAGTGAAACTAGTGGTGTTCTTTCGATGCAAAAGAAATTAATAAAACCTAACTATATGCATGTGCACTTTGTCATTGTTTTTCGATGAAGAGTAATTTCTACAGGGTTTGAAAGGAAATTTCTAATGAAACAAACTTTTATTTTCTTTTCTTTAATTCGCACTTCACACCCAAAAGTTAACAAAACTATTTATGCCTAAAGAGATGCAAATCTATCCTAATGCAACAACTATATGCTTGATGCAAGATTGAAAACAACTCTAAAACAAGAAATAAAAAGTTTCTTTGCTTATCAAATTTTCTTTTGCCACTTACAATATCTAGATGGAACATGAGGTGCTACCATTCATTTCGTCTAAATACTGAAAACAAAACTCAAGATAAACATAAAGCACTTTCACTCACCAAAAGGAAACCAAATGAAAAGCAAGTTCAAGAAAGAAAAACAAAACTTTTCAAAAAGTTCTCTTCAAAGTAGCAACAAAAAATTCTTTTTGAAAATGCTCTCAACAAAAATTGAAACTTTGCGATCGAAACAATAAGAAAAAAACAATTTTGCAAGTTGAGACCATACAATGAATGAAAACTCAACAAAAACAAATGTGTTTAAAGGTGCTTTTTAACAACTGAAAGCAACAATGAAAGCTTTGGTAACAAAGACCAGAAAAGATCAAAAAGACAATTTCAAGAAAGCATCAATTGACAACTTTGATGAAACCAAGAAGTAGATGGTCACAAAAAACGATTTTGTCAAGCAAACAAAAAGCCACAAAAAGCAAAATTCAGCACAACGATTGATAACAATCTTTCTGCTCTGATAAATCAGAGAAGCCAAGATTCCAATCAAGAAATATTGCGTGCTTTTAGCAAAAAGATGATGACGCTTACAAACACAAAACAAGACCAATACTCCTTATAATCAGAGAGAAATCGGAGTAAGACGCTTGCTGTAACACAGACAACTGATACTGGGAAAAATGACTGTTTCAAACTGACTCAAAACACCAGACAAACTTCAGAGACACAAAAATTTATAAATCTTGAAAGTTGCAAGATATACGCGACTGTGCTTAAGTGTAGATTGCATGTATACGTGACTGTGCCTGAGGAAACCTGCATATACGCGAGTTTACTGCAGGAAACAGGCGTTTATACGCTTCTGTAACTAAGGAAAACAACGTATATGAAAGATTTCAAGAAAAATAAAAAACAAACTGAAGAAACTGGAAAAACTCAGAAGTCAAGAATAGACCAGATAGTAACAGCAAACCAACAAGCAACTGAGCCCTGATTGGCTTGACAAACACCCAAACTAGGAACAACAAGAGTGTTCTCCCCAGCGGAGTCGCAAATTCTGTTGAGGGATTTTCTCCCCTAGGGCTTTTGGGTGGAAACCCTAGCAAACTGAAAGTTGTCTAAACACAGAAACACACATTCACACAACCATTACGCTATAAGAACCAATTCTAAAGTAAGAAGGGCATACCTCAAGTCCTACGTTCGAGAAGTTCGTCAAGGGTCCAAACCCTTCTTCAAGTCCCTTTTGCTGCTTTGTCCTGCAAAACAAACAATTCCAAAGAATGTAGCAGTATATGGACAAAGACTTATACAAAAATCATATTTATGTTATAAAAGAAGGAAGTTAGTTATGAACTTTAAACAACCATTCATACATGAAATTCAAACATGAACATCATAAACATAAATAAGAAGCATATCGGGAACCAAGACGTGTTTTTATTATAGACAAATAGAATGTACAAAAGGAGTAATATCACCTGAGTAACCTTTCGCAGGCTCCAAGCAAAGCTTCCTTCCGGATCCGTCCAGCCTCAAGCCTCTGGCATATCTCCTTCCAAGACTCACTCCATGATGCCATAACTAGTGGATGAACATCAAATCACAAGGAAACAAGGGTTTCCTATAAAAATGGGGGAAGTGCAGAAGGCACAAGGGTCTTCAGACCTGGTCATGGGAAAAATCTCAGTATAGTAACCTTTCTCTCTCTTCTCTCCTCCCTTAGGCCTTCCCTTTGATGTCTTTTTATACCAATCCCAAAGTAGTTTTTTAGTTAGGAGTTGGTTGGGAATAGTTGGGCCACGGGCACTAATAGGTGATCAATAGGTAAAACCCGCGATCTCCGCCCGAAAGGAGTTTTATATTTTTTTAAATGTTTTAATACATATACGCGGGTTGGGTATATGTAGATCCGCGTATACACGCATTTAACTCAGGGAAATGTCGCGTACAGGGAATAAAACAATGTTTTTTAAATTTGGGACCAGGTCTGGAAGGAGGGGTTTCCCTAGGCCATGAGTGCAGCATCACAAACCATAATAGTGAGATTTGGAGATATAACAACTGGTAAGTTTCTTCCTTCCCTCCTCCCTTGCTGGTAAGTTCTTCCTGCCCTCCTCCCTCACTGGTAAGCTTCTTCCTACCCTCCTCCCTTGTCAAGTTGCTTTTGTCTCCTTTTTTGGGATGGTTCAATGTTTAATTTATCTTTATTGGCAAGCATGACCTTTCTTACTCTAGTAGTATTACAATGAAGTGTATACTTATTACAACATTCAAGTAAGATCTCCATTACAATGAAGTGTAGTCGTATTATACTATTCTAGAAAGGTCCCTTTCATTGAGAACCCACTGAACAATGTATTTATGTGATTTGAGCCTTGGCGGGGAATTATCATCACCCCCGGTTAACCATTGACCTAAAACCCCATGGACCTGCTTCAAAATTTGATTTGCCTTCGCCAGCCCTAGTTAACCATTGAACCAAAACCCCATGGACCTTGTTTGGAAGTTGATTTTCCTTTTAGCTTTTTCGCTGGATCTGAAGCCGCACATGTTATCAAACTTACTTTCCTCGCTTATTGTCAAAAGTTTAACACCTCTAGCATTTTTGCAGACATTTTGTGAGTTTTATTTATAGGTTTCCTTCCATTTGATTTGTCTAAAGTTGTGAACTCCATCTCTGCATTAACACGGTACAACACCTACCAGGAGAAAGATTCAGATTTTGTACCTCTCACATGCAAGAGCAATGGTTTTACTAACTGCCCCTAGGGTAATTTCCCTTGCCAAATATAATGAAACCATTCATCCCGATAGCAAGAAATAACAATGCTCTTTCCGTTTTTTAACAAAGGGAAATGAATATGACTGGTAAATTCACTTTGCAACTACTCGGTGAATTTGCTAGGCACTCCTCCTCCTGCGGAGGATGGTACTAAGTGTGCACTGGATTCTGCATAAGCTGGATGGGTATTATAAAAATATATTTGTTAAGAGTTCAATTCAACATCTTACTCATGGGAATTGAATCTTGTGGGAATTGAATATGAGTGGGAAGGGTAACAATCATTCTTCCCGTCCACTCATTATCCAAGCCAGACCCACTTTCCATCCGTAAAGCTAAATCCACTTCTCATCATTCAAGCTAAAACTAGTTCTGATCCACCCAACCTAGACCTAATCCATAATGACAATCTTGTTCAGCAGCTACTTTCTATTACACATATCATTTTCGCACTGTTCCCACAGTGTTCAGAGCACATTGGCCCAAAAAAATGATAGATATTATACACCATTTTATTATTGACGTGTAACAAAATATCGATCTTAGCATATGCATGATAGCAAAGAAACCCCCTTTTTAGCATTTCAATATTCCTATAGATATTCTTCAACATCAAGTCTTTCTACCTAACCTTTTATGCATTTTTTGACATTTAAAATATGAGGGCACAACTTCTCATGAGATGGATCTATTAGAATGCTATTCTCTTTCCACATCTTGAAAACCAATTCTATTTTTCTATGGCCATTTTTTTCCTTTTTAGGATCTGGGCAATGCACTTGCAGTTACGTTAGTCTAATCCCAGAAAATAAATAGTGTCCTTAAACTGAAATTTAATCAACTTGAGTGGGTTGAAATAGAGAGGACTTATTGAGGATACTGGAGCTTTGTTGTATGTTTAAAATCAGTCTTATCTATTTATTTGTGGGGTTCACACGAACAGGCAGATGACTGGAGAAAGCAGAGTTTAACAGAGATCATTGACTCTCTCTTCCCAAAGGAGGCAAGTATAAGAAACCTACTAAATTTGGATATCTTAAATTTGATTTCTCCCCTATTAAGCAGAGAATTGAAAATAAATTTTATTTACTGGGAAGGTGATTGATGTCATAACAACTAACACAGAGGACTTGGGAACTCTAAACTTAAATATTGTTGGATGGAATGATTTATCTTCCACATGGATATTAGAAAAGCCCTCTGAAGTAAACGAAAGGGATATACTAACTTTGAGGTATGATTGGTGAAGATTTTGGTTATTTTATCTATTGAACATGTAAGGAAACGTATGTGATGATGATCTATGTAGTTGAGTAGGGTTGTATTAAGCAGGAAGTGAAAATTGACATTGGTAGGGATGCTTCTCTATTTCTAATGGTGTACATCAAGTAGAAGTAAACAACTTCTAGAGATAGCTCAGAAAAGTTACATTCGCAACAAGAAGGTGTGATCTTCAATGAAGAAGCCAAGGAAAATCCTGAGGGGGGGAAATGAATGATGAGGTGCAGAAAAAACTTCCAATGATGAAGAACTTCTTATGAGGTTTCAAGAGGATGACACATGATGTGAACAATAAGAGGTCAAAGAGAATGCTCTTGCTAGTAAGTTTTGATTTTCCCTAGTTAACTGATCTATGATGTTGGTAGCCTACTGTAAGGTAATGTCTAGTCAGACTCCAAGGACAATTGTTGTTGTAATGCAGACCATTTTTAGCTTGAAGAAAGTCCAACAAAAATTTTGTGGAGGGTAAAATTCTCTGCTGCACTAGATCGCTACTTTTTGTTCTCATGGAAAAGGGAATTGTTATATTATTTTCCAAAATCCTTTTTGAATGCTAGTTCTCCAATGGAAAATTTTTATATTTCTTATATTTTAGCATAGTATGCTTTAATTTATAATAGTTTAATGCTTACAGCAATTGAGACAAAAGAGGAGGGAGAAAAGGTCAACAGAGCTGATTCAACAGGATGAAGAATAATGAGTTGAGCTTGAAAACGGAGTAATTAAACATTCCAACGAGGTATATTCTGTTGTCCTCGGAAAATACAACATTTGGAGGCGGGAGAATGAGAACGATAATTTTGACTCCACTGTTAGATTGATGCGAGACAAACTAATCATGGCTAGGGTGTATTCAAACATTTCCCAGGCTAGGAATAACCTTGATTTATACCATGAATTGATGTTTCGTATTAAAGAATGTCAGTGTGCATTGGGTGAGGCTAATGCAAATTCTAATTTACCTCAAAGGTAATAGTTTTCACATTCGCTGCTCTAAATCAAGAGTAGTAAGTGCTTCCATTTGCATTTGGTGTTCATATCCTTTGTTTCTTTTAATGTTGTAGTATGTGTGTCAATCTTTCTACTTTTCATTCTCTTTTTCATGGATGATAATTGATATGAATGTTTCAGTGCACCTGAGAAGATCAAGGCTATGGGTCATGTCCTATCCAAGGCTAGAGAACAATTTTATGACTGTGGGACAGTAAAAAAGAAGTTGCGAGCCATGCTTCAGTCCGCAGATGAGCAAGTAAGGACCTTGAAAAAGAAAAGTACATTTTTAAGTTAGCTCGCAGCAAAGACTATTCCCAAGGGCGTGCACTGTCTATCCATGCGATTGACCATGAATTATTACTTGCTTTCCCTTGAAAAGAGAAATTTCCTAAAAAGGACAAGTTGGAGGATACAACTCTTTATCACTATGAATTATTTTCTGACAATGTATTGGCTACATCTATGGTTGTGAATTCAACTGTCATGAATGCTAAGGTGAACTGTTATTAATTTGAAATACTCTAAAGTTTGGAAGTCCAACGATTTTGATGCATTTTACATTTAATATTTGGATCTCATTGTAGGTGATTTACTTGTGTTTGCAAGAATCTCATAAACATGTATTTCATCTCATCACAGACAAGTTAAATTTTGGGGCCACAAAAATGTGAATTTTACTTAATCCCCAAAGGAAAGCTGCGATACATGTAGAAAATGTTGATGATTTTAAATGGTTCAATTCCTCCTATTGCCATGTGCTTCGCCAACTTGAATCCACAGCTATGAAAGAGTATTATTTCAAGGCAAATAACTTGACTACACTCTCAGCACATTCCTCCAATTTGAAATATATAAATCCAAAATATTTATCCATGCTAAATCATCTTCATTTCTATCTTCCACAAGTTTATCCCAAACTCGACAAGATCCTTTTCTGGGATGTTGATATTCTGGTGTAGAAAGATTTGATGCCCTTATGGTCAGTAGATCTTCATGGAAAGGTTAATGGTTCAATGGAAACTTGAGGATAAATATTTCGCTGGTTTGATAGATACCTTAATTTTTCCAATCCACACATAGCCAGGCACTTTGATCCTTATGCTTGTGGTTGGGCATATGGGACGAACCTATTTGATCTCAAAGAATGGAAGAAACAAGATATAAATGGAATATATCACAAGTGGCAGAACATGGTAAGTGTTTAGTTTGGTTTATTTATGTTAATTTCTATGATGCTTAATTTAATGTATTTGAAGTAAATCTCAAGTAATTAGCTAGAAAACTTAATGTGTTTTTCTTTGTTCGATTTCTATGTTTTTCTGTTATTATATGTCAGAATGAGGATAGAGTGTTGTGGAAGCTTGGAACACTACCCCCTAGATTGAACGTTTTATGGCTCAACCCATCCTTTGGACAAGTCTTGGCATTTGTTTGGCTTAGGATATATCCTACCATGGACTGTTCAGAGATTGATAATGCAGTTGTTGTTCATTACAATGGGAACATGAAACCTTGGTTAGAGCTAGAAATGACGAAGTAAAAGCCTTACTAGACAAAATATATAAAATATGATCATCCTTTCTTACAACAATGCAATATAAATGAATAGTTGTGACCTCAATATTCGTACTGCAATAGATTTTCAAACGTAAAGTCTAAAGGCCCTTGATTTTGGATGATAATTCATTCTAATTCATTTGTTTTTGGAGTTCCATAGAAGGTTTATAGTTTATGGCTTAATGAGTCAGGTTTTTGGAGGTGCAGTGGCCTAGCGAAGTTTAAGATTTACAAATTTTATGTCCTCATTGTATTCCTTCATAGTTGGAAGTACAATCCTATATAAGTATTATTTTCTTTGTTAGTTAATATTTCTCTTTCATCAAGTAGTTACACAAATTGTTCTTCCAAGAACACAAAGAAGTACGAGACACATAGATTTATGGTTTCAAGGCAGGGAAAAACCTCTCAATAGGGGAAAACCCAACAATCCTCCTCTTATTGAATTTATTCAAAATGAGATATCCAACACAAGACCAAAGAGGCCCTCCAAGTCAGCCCTCCTCTTTAAGTCAAGGTCAATAGTTGAGTCTCTTCCTAGTCAAACTCAAAAGTAGCTTCTGAATTTCTCCCCTTATTCCAGGTTTAGTCTCTTATTATAATACGCTGACTTCGAATTACAGACTCTTTTCCTTCTATTACTGATCTTCGGCTACTACAACAAACCCTTGACTCTTTACCACAGATATTCTGATCTTACTGCAAATAGATAGCTTTAGATTGAGATTTGGTTTAGTCACAGACTTCGGTTTCTTCAAGTGTTGTAGACTTCTTTTTATCCTCAGTTTTTCTTCTCTCGTTGGATTATAGACATCGAGCATTTTCACTTTCTTGGTTGCTACCCAAAAGAGGTCAAATATAGGCTAAAATGCCTGGATATCATTCTCCATGAGCTTTGACTTAACTAAATAAAGAGTGACTATGCATGGATTGTTGCCTGTGTAACGTTGAAATGTCCTACAATCTTTGCCTGTGACAAGATGAAATAGACCTAATCAGACAACACTGAAACTAGCTGAATTCATAGTTTAACTACCATGACCAATTCCTTCATTTTCCCATAGCAGCTATGCTGCAATAGTCTCACATGGAGCGAGGGTTAATTTTCACATCAACATCTCTCTTTTGAAAATGAAGGCAATGTGCTAGGCCTTCATCTAATATATGTTCCTAAGATATATTAAACTTATGGTGTATCAGTTATCATCATTCTTACTCAGTTATATTATATGTGCTCTATGTCTTTGTGCTCATGGCTGAAATAAATAACTCTCCATTGAATTTCTATTAGCATCATTCAGAAAGTCTTGATTGATTGATGCTCTATGAAATGCATTAGCTCTGAGTTACTCATAATCCACTTTCTTGTTGAGTTAGAGATCAACTGCCACAGTTCTGGAGCTGTTGCATTTCCTCAAGGAGTTGCTAATTTGGTTTTTGTATGATTGTTAAGAATTTATCTCTCCTTTCTTGGAGTGTTCTTAATCATTCTTGGGTGGATTTCTACTTTCTAGAGTCGTTTCCCTCTCCCCTAAGCATTATTTTCATTTGCTGGGGTGATTTTGAGCTAATTCCTAGTTATCTAAGAGTCCATAGATACTAGACAAGGCTATACATAACTGTAGGAGATCATTGGCTTCCTAATTTCCCTTCATTCCAATAAATCCATTGAATACATGGGTGCTGAAATCTACAAGGCAAAGCATTATTGATGTGTATTTATGGTAGAATGTAATTATATTATAATTTTTTTAAATTGAGATTCATTACTTGAGTGATTCAAATTTTATGTTGTTCCATTGGTATTGGTAATTGTTACATGAGAACCCATTAACTATAATTATTCACCAATAATATCAAGAGGTTGTTCTATATTAGAATGATGATTATCCAGTATGATGTATAATGAGGATAAGGTTGAAGAAATGAATGAGGAGAAATCGCATTCAATGGGAATTGTGGATGAAAGTTGTATTGTAGAAAAAGAAAATACAATAGTATGGACAAATATGGACAAATTATGATGAAGAGCATGCAACATCAACCAACTTTGATGAAAACACAAATTCTGAACGGTTTGAGCTGTCTGATTTCACACTTATTGCATATTCAACTGGTGGATCAGTATCTTCTTGTATTAATAATATGGAAGATCAAGATTACATACAACAATGTATACACACTTTTACCTTAAGGCAAAGTGTTGGGCAAAAGACCCTCAAGGAAAACTCCCCTGAGACAAGTATCAAGTCAGTGAGAAAAAACTATTGTAAAGATGCTAGCACTCAATTGTCCAAGGGTGATTTTTGGATTCCCTCACAAGAACTAAAGATTGTATCCCATTATCCAAAGGATCTTATCTCAAATAAAAAGGGTATGCTAATAAATTCTCATTGAAAAAAGGCACAACACATTTATCTTTGGTTGGGAGTTTATCCATATTTCCCATTATGTAAATGGTTATAATGTCATATTGAGTAGATTTTTGGCACACTTTTAAGAAGGTATCATTATCGAATGGAGGCTAGAAATAAAAAATGTTATCCATTGGATTAGATAGAGGATTATATTTTTCTAGATGGGAAGGTTGATATAGTTTGAGCTTGTAGGAATTAATTATTGGAGAATGCCCTATTGCAGAAGAAGCTTCGGGTTGAATGAAATTTGATGAACCTACCCTAGAATATGTGAGCTAAATTTTTTATTTCTAATATATTTTTGCCTTATACTATTTCTTTTGACGGATGGCATATGATATGTAGGAAGCTTTTCACTCTATAGAAGATATTCATGGCCTTGTGTATGGTCAAGAAGATTCCTAAACCTAAAACGACAACAATATGCTATTCAAAGTTAACAAAGATATTTTGGATATTAGAAAATCATTTGTATCATGCTTATGCATGATACAAGCTCTATATCCTCTAGAAAAGCTACAATAAATACTTAGCATAGAAGGATTTGTAGCTGATGGCATCATCTGGATTGTTGGCTGCCATTGTGAAATGGGATGAGGGAAATGTGTAGAAAAATCATATTCTAGAAACCATTTATCTTTGGTTGGGAGTTTACCCATATTTCCCATGATGTAAATACTTATAATGTCATGTTGAGTAGATTTTTGGCACACGTTTAGGAAGGTATCACTATCGAATGTGGGCCAGAAATCTAAAATGTTATATATTGAATTAGATATAGGATTATATTTGTCTAGATGGGAAGGTTGATATAGTTTGATCTTGTAGGAATTAATTATTGGAGAATACCCTATTGCAGAGGAAGCTTTGGGTTGAATGAACTTTCATGAACCTACTATAGAATCTATGAGCTAGATTATTTTTATTTTTAATATATTTTTCCCTTATACTATTTCTTATGACACATGGCATATGATATGTAGGAAGCTTTGCACCCTATAGAAGATATTCATGGCCTTATGTATGGTCAAGAATATTCCTAAACCTCAAATGAGGACAATCTACTATTCAAAGTTAACAAAGATATTTTAGATATTAGAAAGTCATTTGTATCATGCTTATGCATGATACAAGCTCTATATCCCCCAGAAAAGCTACAATAAATACATAGCATAGAAGGATTTGCAGTTGATGGCATCATCTGGATTGTTGGATGCCACTTCTATTATGCCCTATGATCACAAGCATGGGGTTCACCATTTTGAGCTGGAGAATGAGAAGGAAAGAAGTTCAAGAATGGCTAGTCTTCTAAGTTTTGGGATTTAGTTTGGATTCTAAAATGGATACGAGAGAAGTGGTAAGTTATTTCAATGAAAAGGCTTAAGTTCATATGTCACTATTTGAGATGTTTACATTTGTATAATTTTTTCTAGTATAAGTATTATATTTTATGCTTACTTCAAGGATTTTTCTTCCAATACATCTAATAATAATATGTTTTTTTTGGCAGTTGTCATGCTCAACAATTCTATCTGAAGTGGTAAGTAATAGGTACAAAGATCATTAAAGAGTTATTTCTGGAATTAAGTCTTTCCTTGATGTTGGTGAGAAGTCAAAGCACACATATATTCTTTTGAGCACTTTTTATGCCTGTACAGGTTACCTCCCATATCTCTTTCCATATGTACCTTGTACCTTGTTACCTCCAAACTTGCAAGTAAATTGTTACCTTCCATATGAAGAATTATCAGCCACTGAAACAGAGATCAATGTTTCACCTACCAAAGGTCCCAATGTTCAATCAAAAGCAACACCCTTAGCAACAACTCTACCATCTGTCCTAGATCTTCTTAGTTATTTGATAGGTTTAGGCAATGCACTTGTCCCTAGAGATTAGCGAGAAGTAGGCTCTGGGTGGGTATTAGATAGTCAATTCCATTTCATTTTGTAAATAAAAAATGGAAAAAGATTGGCTTTATTGTTGTTAGATGTGAATTGTATTTACTATGATAAGCATCAACCTGATTAAAGAAACTTGTGATATTTGGTTAATGCTTTGTGCAGGCCTCCATTGCCTATTTTACTTGCATCATGAGTATGTCAAGTCCTTTAGATCAATGGGAAACTTATATGGCACGATGGTCAAATTTTTTACAACTTGAAGCTTTAGAATAACTCTTTTGGTCTTGCAGCTACTAGACATCTACAAGTACAATTCATAAAATGTGAAAATAGTTGAGATATTAGTTCTATATACTGTAAATATTGCTAGTTTAATAGGATATAGATGCACATCTATTTTGAGTCCTTTTCCTAGGTTT
Source organism: Pinus taeda (assembly GCA_000404065.3). Lineage (NCBI taxonomy): Eukaryota > Viridiplantae > Streptophyta > Pinopsida > Pinales > Pinaceae > Pinus > Pinus taeda. The sequence continues at coordinate 51,023 of APFE030130747.1, forward strand.
CGTTCCTAGTAAATTAGGTGCCACCATTGTAGCCTGGTAGCTCAGCACACACACTGCTACCAATGGTACTATTTCAAAACATATCTCCTAGACTGGCAAACACTCTTTTGTAGGTGGAAGTAAAAAATAATCAACAACTTGTTTGGTATTTTAATGATAGTATTTCATTTGAAGTTTTCTTCACTGAGGATGGCAGGATGGACCATCCGACATTTCTAGACATAATAATGAATGATAGGATCTAAATTTTAAGCTTTGGATGTTTTCTTCATTGAGGATGGCAAGATGGAGCTTGAAACGTTTCTCGAGGTAATAATGAATGCTAGGACCATTCCCTCTTTGCCACTCTTAAAACTGCTTTTTGGGGTTACTTTATTTTATTTATTTATTTTTAAATTGGTTTTTTTCTTATCTTTTTTTAAAACATTTTGCCCATTACTTTCTCTATGTATTATTTTTTTGATTTATTGGTGCATCTGTAGATTGATTGAATTTTTTCTTGTCTGTGGGCTGCTTGAGAATGATTTTTTACAGCCCTTAAGAGCGGGTTTGAGGAAAAGAGCGGTTTTTTTAGTAAACCCACACTTCATCTTCATATTCTTTCAATATTTTGGATATGGACATCTTGATTGGTTTACATATATTTTTTTTCCAATAGTGTCGAGCAAATTATTTCAAGGAATAATTGAAACTAGAGCATCCTCAAATTAGTTATTTCAGTTTTTTTTCCATATCCATTTATTATTTGGGCTTGATTTGGTAAAGCTTGGGGTTCAACAAATCTAATATTTTATGTGACAATTCTTGATCAATTACAATCTTCTTGTTTACGATTAGGTTCATAATGACCTGGTGACTTGAGGCTCTCTCAATGTAGTATGTTGCACTCCTAAATCCGTTTTGGTCTTATTTACAATCTTCATGTTTATGACGAGGTCATAGTGGCCTGGTCACCTGGGGTACTCTTGGCCTAGTAAATGCCCCAAAAGGATCTAACAAGTTTGGTGGACTTAATGGTAAAAGCTCCCAATTCTATTCGGTACCTGCCCTTAGGGAAGGGTAGACATGCCTTACCGATATGGTTGTTGACAATTGGCTTATTATTACATTCGTCTTTTTACTAGTTGTTGGAAACCTTTCTTGGACAAATTAGTGGATAGAGTTTAAATTGGATTCTGGATGATGATCAGAGTATTCCTACATCAAAAATTTTAATTTCATAGTTTTATTCAATTGAGGAAGAACCAGATTCATTGTATCACTTTTGTTTTCCCTTTCCCCACTTATATAGCAATGTTGCAGCTCTAGATTTTATTATTTCCTTCGACCTTTTCTCTATGAGATTGAATCTAAAGTTTCCAGTACATATCATAGCCTTTTTATCTTCTATCATAAGATGCATATGTGTGTAAACCTATATATTTGATGAAATAAGTCTGGAATGGATTGAAACAATGAGACTTTGTTGTGGCGGTGGTGATGAATCATTTTTTCAATTCAGCATAACATATCTATATGATATCATGGAGAAAAATGGAAAACAAAGTGAAATTTTTAAAGGGTGAATTGAGTTGCTCTCTTTTGGCTATACATCTCCAGTTATGTTGAATGTTAGAAATGGAGGCGAGATGAAAAACTTTTTTTCTTTCATGAGACTGCAGAAATCGGTCTCCAAATGAATTGAAAGTGTCCTGGTGCACTCTGGCTTGTTCTATCACTAGTCTTACATGGGATGTTTGTATTCAAGTCATTCAGGTTATTATTTTTTTTAGTTATTATATGATGTCCAACTGTGTGGGGCCTTCTACATGGGTAAATTGCACTTGGGTATTACGGAAAATTGAGTCCTCAATTATTTTTTGTGCTTTGCCTTTCACTATAGGGTCTTTAACATTTATTATTGTTTGATACCCTGAGCATTAAATATCATCTGCCCTTCTTTGTTCTTTGCCTTTCACTACAAGGTCTTTAAGATTCAATATTTTTTGGTACGCTGAGGATTAAATATCTTCTGTCCTTCACCATAAACCATAAAAAAAAAGATTTCTTTGTATATAATTTATTTGAATGAAAAAGAGGGAGAGAGTTGTTGTTTCAATTTCTCTAGCATGGCATACACCAAACTGTGAAACACATTGTTTCTATTCTAACAGAATAAGCATGCAGTTCATCAAATTAAAAATCGAATTATATCAAAGCTACAAATCTAAACGCCCATTTTTAAAAATCGCCCTATCACGGAACAACATGGAAATATGCTTACTTCCATTAGAATCAAGCGTCAAGGCTATGATACATAGCTTAATGTTTTGAACATTGTAGCATGTTTACATGAGATAGCCATTGTGAACTAACGGCATTGTACGAAGGGGTGTCTTCCTTGTGTACAATTTGAAACAAGTTCTTCCTTAGATATATCAATTTTCTGACAATACAACATTCAATAATCATGTGATTCTGGATCCTATGAATAGTAATAATGGGACACATAGGATTGAGAATTGACCAAGAATTGACCGTGGTTGGCAATGTCTAATCTCAGTAATTAGGCAGGGAAGGCTGCAACTGAAGAAGGTGATGATAGCAATCTGCAGCAGAAGGCCTCTGATCTGGGTCTTGTTCCAAGCATCTATTCTGTAAATTCCTCAACAGCACAGACACATTCAGCCCACTTTTCCTAATAAGGTGTCCATTACTCCACACATCAAATTTAACCCCATGAACACCCCTAGACATCTCAGGAGCCTGGTTCAAGCCACTACCATTATGAGGGTAAATCCGAGGTGCACCAATGTCATCCTCAAAATCTATTATAAACGGCTCATCTGATTCAATGCTCTTCATTACGTTATCCCACCTGATATCCTTGTGCATAAAAAAAAGGGTGTGAAAAGACACTAGTGCCTTGGTCACAAATTTTAGAGCTTCCACAAGCTGTTTGGGTTTGTTCGTAGTTTTTAATTTTTTTCTTTTTTCTTTAATTTAAAATCAATGAATATAAATGTAATTCTAAAGATTGCAATTACTCTTCACTTGGTTTGGTGTTTGGGTTTGTTCGTAGTTTCTAATTTTTATCTTTTAACTTTTTTCTTTAATTTAAAATCAATGACTATAAATGTAATTTTAAGGATTGGCATAACTCTTCACATAATTTTTTAAAGTGTGCTAGGTCAATGGAAGAGCACTGCTTTAGGAGGTAACATGAATTAATCAATGATTTTGTAGTTCATTTTTAATTAAATATTTTTTATATCGATTTATTTCAACGGTGAGATATTTTTGGATTGATTGTTTTATATTGTCTCTAAAGAGACAAAAGTGATCTTTAAATAAAAATTTTATCGTCTCTTGAGAGACAATAGCTTGTATTAAAGACATATTGTCTCTAATCCAAGTGTTGTCTGTAGAGAGACAAAAATGAAATTGTCTCCTAAGAGACAATAATGGTTGTGTTATATACTCTCTTTATAGAGACAATATTTTTTAAGACAATAATATTTAAAACAATATACTTTAAGATGATATTTTTTAAGGCAATAATATTTAAGACACTATTTTTTAAGACAATAATATTTAAGACAATAAATTTTTAGACACGAGCTTAAAGACAATATTTAGGACAATACACAATTTTTATTGTCTTATGTTAAGTCAATTTACGCAAAAATTGTCTCAAAAATTGTCTTAAAACCCTCCTTTATGTAGTAGTGTAAACTAATTGTATATCAACACATAGTCAGTCGTAAATAAACCAATAATATTGCATTGCATTTATTCTTTCCCATACCTTACATGCAACAATAATGTACTTAACCAAAACTAAATTGATGACGCCTTTGTGTAGACCAAAAAGAAAGCGAAAACATGAACCATGACATATTTGTGCATATACTACACTGAAGAAATATGAAGCAAGATATCACATAAATATCACATACTACCCGAACATAAAATCATTAAGACAAAGTAAGCACACAGGTAGGTTTTTCTCATACATAAATCAGAATTACAATATACCAGTGTCCATCTTCTTCTATTTATAAATAAATAGAGTATTTGGCTCTAAACTAACTATATATCAACACATACTCAGTCTTATATAAACAGATAACCTTCAACTACATTTATTATTTCCCATACCTAGCATGCAATAATAATTTACTTAACCAAAACCTTGAATTGATATGGGAATGCCCTATAAGTAGACTATTTGTCTCTAAACTAACTATATATCAACACATAGTTAGTCTTAGATAAACAGATAACCTTAAACTGCATTTATTCTTTCTCTTACCTGCCATGCAATGACAATGTAATTAACCCTAAGGAAAATAAATCCATGACATACTTTATGCCAAAATTATTAATGATGACATAGTTGTGCATATAGTGTAGTAGTGAAGCAAAAGTGAAGCATAAATTTCAGAGAGGAAAACAAAATCCACTTAGTATAAGTTGGTCTATTTAAGTTGCCATTACCTGGTGTCATAAGTTGCTCTACAATTTCCCGGTGGACTTTTACCATGTGAATCTAGGTATCGCATGTTCCTTTATACTTTGGAAGGAAAATATAGTGTGGTTATATGCAAATATAGTCTATGTGGTATACTTTTCAAAATATTATTAATAAAAAGGTAATCTTGCATTGAATTTAGGTATCACATGTAGCTCTATACCTCGAAGGAAATATATGTGCAGTATATTTTTTAATTATTATTAAAAATTAGGTTTTTTTTATGTAAGATAATAATAAGTTTGTTTATGTAAGATAGGTTTTGGTGGTCGTCTTGTCATAAATGTTTTTTTTTTTTTGAGATTTATTGAATAGAATCACTCGATTCATTATTTTCCTAGAAATGTATTTTTGTGGTTAATATTATTAAAAATGTATATAGTTTTATCTAGTATCAAGTGATTTCATGTAATAATATTATTTGGATTCATAATAAGATTACTATTATGGATATTCAATAGTTATTGAAGATATATTTAAGGAAAAATAATTGAGTTCAAAATTGGAGGATTTACCTCTCAAAATCAGTTGTCATGAATCTCTCATACTACTTTATAAACCATTCATTTGAACTTAATTTGGGGTGGTGGAGAACCTATGGCCTGCCTACTTATATTTTGTTTCAAGTTCAAAAGAGGTTTCATAAAGACTTTCCTTTGACCCCTACAATTTTGTTTTTTAGGAAGGAGTTTGAGATTGTAAGTGTTGTAGTCATTTTTAAAATTTCATGAATAAAGCTAGCCTTGATGATCTCATCCACAAATTAAGGCATTGTGTTATGTAAGTTTATCTATGATTTGTTATTATTAGCACAAGAGACCATTAAAATCATGTCAATATTTGGCATGTTCAATATACAAGTCTCAATAAAATCTCTTCACATGTTGGAAGTAAATCCAAGGATTATGGAAATACAAATGTGATGGGATGATCAAATTCATGTATACTTTGCAAAGAAAAGCTTGCAAGATATTGCAAAGATTAACAAGGTGTCACAATCGCAAGATAAGCTTGCACTTGTTGAACCAGACATGGTATGTTGAAGGAGAATGGTAGTTTTAAAAACCATTGGAAAAGCCTCCATGTACCACTCATAAATTGTTACACCCTTGACCTGCGAGAAATTCCAGAATACCAAATATGCAAAGAAATACAACCCAGAACATAGAACAAAATAAGAAAAACAACAAGTATTTTATTATTAAGAGATGAAAGTAGTGTTCATTTGCCACTTCGAGGGGGAAATCTCCAACATATCAGACCTCAATTACAAAATAAGACTCGATATATCTCAATGGGGAGTCTCTGTCCCTTGTATAGGATTCATACTTATTTTGGCCTTCCCAAGCTATTGTCCTCACATTAAAAATAATGTACATAGAATTTTAAAGAGACAACTAGTCACTGTAGTATTTCAGAGGAGTTATTCTTCTCAGACACCCATGCATTGTGGCCATAACTCCTCTTAGACACCCACTTATTGTGGCTTTGCCAAGCTATAGTCCTCACATTAAAAATAATGTACATATACTTTTAAGGAGACAACTAATCACTGTACTATTTCAGAGGAGTTATTCTTCTTAGACGCCCACGCATTGTGGCCATAACTCCTCTTAGACACCAGTTATTGTGGCCTTGCCAAGCTATTGTCCAAAATACCATTTCTTAGAATTTATTTATGAGTGTGCTAAACTCAAAAATCTTTCTCAGCAAGCTATGATGTCCTCCTCAATAAGCCATGACGTCTCATGATTGTTTCCCAATTATTTTTACTCTAACTACATCTCTATTTTTATTTTCAAGATGTCAATACTTTCTAAAAATACTTAAAAACAATGAAAATACCTCGTCATAATATTTAAAACTATAATAACAATTCATGTAAAACACTTATTGTCTCACCTACTAAAAGCAGTCGCTCCTCTTCAAATTGTCTTTCCTTTCGAAGTTTCCATCTTCTCAAAGCCTTCTAGAGAAGCAATTTTGGTTATTTCTTTTGTACTAGGATATTGTAGATGAAGGTATGTTGGGAATGATGGAATATATTTTTTGGCTAATACCCCATTAAAAACGCATTATGACAAATATAAAAACTACACTTATATGCATGCATGTTAGCCATTTATTTGGTATATGCATATTTGGATCTATATTTTGAACTTATACAAATTATCCATAATTATGGAAGTAGTGTTCATTGACTCTTTCATTTAAAGAGAATAAATTGCAATGGACCTTAACCCCATTGTTGAATGGTGATAATTTTGACAAAGTATTAGAAAAAACATGAAGAAAGTCTACTTGTCTTATAGGGATCCACTAACATGCAAATATTCCATGACTGAATCCTATAATATCCCAACATCAAAATTTTAATGAAATTTGGTACACTCTAGGTGTTGTAATTAAATTCTTGCACTAAAAACACCTAACACAATAAAGATCTAAGTATGCAGCCTCTTCTTTATGTAAATAAATAGAAACAAAATTACATTCCCACACAAGACCTACTAAAGCCCGTGCCTTGGCATGTATGGCTGCCCATCAACAAAGAAATTAAATATATTGAAGCACAATCAAGATCCTAGATGGATCCACTATACAAATTACTCCCATGGATATTCATACCTAGGATCAACTAGAAATAACCTTGTCAAGTTCACAACAAAATCCAAATAGATAAATAGCTCTCCTATCCCCTTTTATAGGCTTGATTGACTCTTTAGAGACTTTATTTTATTGTTTTCCCTCAAAAGCAATGGCAAATACCATGGACCAATGCCATGGGCAACTGCCACATTAAATACCATGGGAAGATTTCATCCACGAAAGAAGCATTACAAATCCTCCTGCCCAAAGATTGTTTACGCTCAGGTAATCCACTTCTATCCACGAAAGAAGCATTTGTATATTACCAATATCTCATACAACCCAATGTGTTATTCCATGCCTCCATTCTAAATGATCATGAATGGATCCTTCGATACCTGAATCCAAAACAATCCTTTGGTCAATCGTACCCCCAATGGATTCTCCTAGATCCCAATGCCACCTAATTCCTAGGACATGTTGGTTATGGCACCACCTCAGCCCTCCACCATTGCTTGTGCTTGAGGGCCCAAGTTGCAATATGCCCTTCGCTAAGAGTATTCCGTCAATAGAGTCCCAACTCATAATTTCTTGTAAATCCATATCGTGGGAAGTATATAATGCATGAATCCTTGCACATGGAATAAATCTACCATGCTGATGTTGCCTAATTCTCAACTCATGTTGCTCCACCTGATCACCCATCATGATCCACTGTATAACTCTTCCTTGCTATCCCCAATGTATAATGGCTGGTTGGTAGAGTTGCAAGCCTTATCTATGGACTCTTGTAGAGGGCTTGTCTCCAACTCCCAAATGTGCTCCTCTTCCTGCCTTGTGAGGGACTTGAGTCGTTCCTCAACACTAGACAACTAGGTCATTAATTCAACACATACCCCTATGAGGTCCTCAATTTTTCTATTCTCCTCTAAGGCAGTGTCTCAGGCTGCCACGACACTCTACTTCAACATCGTAATATCTGTCTTAAAATGCATGATCCTTTCCCAAAATTCCTCTACTAGAAATTCTCGTGCCCTACAAAATGTCTCTATATTTGACTGCACCGGATGTCCCATGACCACAACTTTAACTTGAACCTTTGTTTGACCCTCCGAAGATGGTTTATCCTACATACTATATTTTTCATGATACCCTGCATGACCATGCTCATCATGTCGATTTATTATTATTGGCTCCCCATTTGGTTCTCCTAGAATTTCTTCTTCCTGGCCCTTTTCACTTGTGGGGATAACTTGTCCACCCTCTTTGATTGTCAAACATGGATGTATTGCTGGACTCTTATCTATACCTGATTGTCTATACTCTTTATGGATGTTCTCCGGGATATCTATAGACTCATCTACCTCATCATCAGGAGAAATTCCCTCCTTCCTTTCCCAATTTACTTTTTCAAGTTGATTGATTATCATCAACCTGTCCTGTAAGTTTCTCTGAAAAACGTGGTGTTGTTGCTCACCATTTGTACTTGACTACTTGGATCCTTCATAGTTTCTCTTCTAAAAACCGGTGAAACCAACTATGGATGAATCTTCATGATTTTCCTTTGTTTCCACTTATCACCTAGACATGAATGGTTAAGGGCCCAATGTCCCTTGCAGATAAAGCATAGTCCTCTCATCCTTAGTTCATTATTGATGCATATTTTATTCTTGCTTCCTGAATCAATCCTTATCAACTCCTTCGTAGTGAGCACCCTTTTGAGTAACTTTATGTTTTTATTGACAAACTTTTCGACTAGATCATAGGATCCTTGTGTACTTCTTCCAAATGGTCAACAATTCACATCTTAATATCTTGCATATGTGAGCATGGCCTTCTAATAATAGAGACACAATCTTTTGCATGCTTGTTTTGACATGGTCTAAATGAGCTAATATAATAATATTGTAAAAGTTTATGGAGCAACTAAAAGATCAACTCATCACATTCCAAATTTAGTATGAATGTGCCAAAGTTGAATTCTGCCATGACTGTTAAAATTTCTACATCGGTTCTAAAAGGTAGGAAGCATTTTTCTATTCAACCCTTTAAGGACTTCCACTATCAACTACAATATCTCCCTCATAAGATCATTATTGTAAGATAATAGTTGGGATGTTAAAGCTATGATCTTGCTGAGACAAGAAGCAATTGTGAGCTTGGCCTCTTCACAAGGATGCTCCGAGAGTTTGGGTTGTATTAATGCAAGCATAGATGGCTTGAGATTCCAACTAAGTTTCCTCCATTTTGGTTGTCCCACCTTTAAGAGCCATGTGTCTAATTCCTCCAATTTCTGAAGGTCTATGGTTGACTTTGTTCATTTCAATTAAGATCCAAGTGTGAAGAGCTTAGCTCCTCTTTGTTGTCCTTCCTTCACTTCCCATGGGCATTTTTGTTGCATAATGGCATAGACCATTTTTGAGAAAGACTTGCTATTCTATTATAAAGTGTTATTGCTAAGAAAAGGCCCCATGCTTATTTTATTTTATTTAGTATTTTGACCAAACTTTTATGAGTGTTTTCTAGGGAAATTCCCATCTCCCCTCATACCAAAGCATGAATACACTAATTATTCAATGGATTTCACCCCAATATAAGGTAAATAAAAACTTGATTGTTAGTAGTAAGATGATTGTGCCACCTCCTTCCTTTCCTATTCCCTTTCTTCTTCTTTTTTTTACACAAAATCTCCTTTCTATCGTCAAACTCAAAAATTTAACAAAGCCCTTGTCAAATGCTAAAACCAATCAAAATTTTCAAAACTATAAACATGGTTTAGTCCATAACCCACCATGTTTAATGTTTCCACACTGAGATTTTTGAGCGGAATATTTGTCTAGATGGAAAGAGAATCAATTTTCAGGTAAAGACTTAGATCTTCATATGCTGATCAAGAGCTTTTGGACCGAATAATTATGCCCTTGTGAGTGGTCAATGGATCATGTGTGACAATGAATTTGATGTTAGATGTTTTAAATGTATAGGCGTAAGACTATATTCGACAATGATAAACCTCTACACTAGTCCAACCACATAATGCAACATTCTATATAACGAAAAAAGACATAGCATTACTTTATTTAATTATGATGACCCACCATGAAATCTTTTGATGAAATATAATTTACTCGATTCCGCAAAAATACGGTGTCTTTGCCTCTATGACTAATGTGTGAGTGATCTTGATGTATGGAGATCAATGAAATCTAATGTAATAAAACAAATACTTTGGTGTGCACCTGAAGAGGACCATAGTTGGCTCCTTGACCGATGCTACGGTAAAAATAATCTTGTCTCTGCTATTAAGAGTGATGACAACTTTGGCTCCTGTAATGAATCGATGGTCAATTCCAGAACTGAAGCCTATGAAACTTTCTCGGCTCTTTCCTGTGCATAGAGGGTTGTGGTGATAGTGCAACCCCTAGGCTATGTCCACTTCCTTTCACTTGTAACAGATATGGGGACGCTCAACTCCTTTCTTTGCTCAGATAGTTGTTGTCATAGTGTTTTGGCAATGCAACCAAGGCTCAGACTATATCAACTAATTAGCATGCAACACTCATACTCCCTTTCGCCTTCCATTGAAATGAATTAGAGGTTGAAACCAATCTAACACCTCTACTCATTAGATGGCTCGGTGTTCATTTTAACACACAAAATTACCCTCTTCGCAACCTCGACTACTACTGAGAAACATCACTCTTCAGATCAACAATGTGACTGTTTGGTTATGAGTATCTTGAATTCCCTTCTGTCAGTGGTATAGTCCCATGCGATTGGTTCGAGGGTCTGCATAATTTTTGGCCAACCTCCTTTCTATAGTGATTTGAATACTCCCTTTCATGGTGAGGTGCCTCCTGGAAGGTGAAACGGTGGATGAGACCATTGTTGACCTAATCCATGGCTCAGAAATGTCGGTAGAGTGTTTTCATGCAATCTATGCCTATGGTTGTTGGTTCTATCCTCAATGGCCCTCAGATTCACTTACTAAAGAAAAAATATTCCACCCTCTCTCCCTGTCTAACTTGGTCCCCTTTGATGAAAGTGTTATCAGTAAAAATTGACCATCTAGCCTAATTTACTAGATGGTCAAAGTACACCATGTAAAGTCAATTTTACCATAGTAAAATTGCTTTCATTGTGAGAAATTACTTAATAAACCACCTT
>APFE030130751.1:9583-20788 GCA_000404065.3 Pinus taeda
ATTTGGATTCTTTGTGAAAAAATACCCGATTAAAAAAAAAAAGGTCGAATCGGAGTCCGAATGAAGGAGATATCGCTGATCTAAAAATCAGTGGGATTGCAGACTTTTTTCAAGGCAGCGAGTTTGCGGCGCAGATCTATACATTTTGGGGAAAATCTGCAAAATATAATTGTAGATCTGAATTCTTTGTGAAAAAATACCCGATTTCAAAAAAAAAAAATCAGTCGAATTAGATTCCGGATGAGGGAGATATCGCTGATTTAAAATCAGCTCTTTTTTCATAAATTTTGGTGACGGCGGGAGAGTTGCAGCGCGGATCTGAAATTCCAGTGCCTAGATCGGGATTTTTACCACATGATAAGATGCAGAATGATGGTTCCATTTCCGAAAACGGGTCATAATAGGGATTCTGAGAAATATTGACGGAATTGTGGCCATTTAAAATTGTAAGTGAGTTTTTCCCAAACCCTCTTCATGGAGAGGCTATGTTTTACAGGAAAAGATAATGGTCCTACTATTGAAGAATTCATACAGAGACAAAAGTCCACTCATGGGACACGTTGGAAGATTCCAGTGGTGCTTAATATGAAAGATGAGGCTGACAAATGGTGGTTATCACTTGGCCACAAGTAGTTGACCAAACTTTCAGATGCAGAATTTGAAAGAGTCCTTTTAGACAAATGGTCTCGGAATAGAAAAAATGAGAATGAGACACGTAAGGGGTTATTTTCTATGGGCGTCTCCTTATTGCAATTTCATGGATTGATTCAAAAGGAGAAGATCATTGTTTCTATAAATCCTAGTTGCAAACATAATTTTATCAATGTTAATTTAGCAAAAAAATTGCAAGTTCCAGCAATACACATTGAAAACACATAGGTGGATGACAAGGATGTTCAAGTGTATAAGGATTTGAAGATTTCTATGGATAAATATGTGTTGCATGGTGATTTTTATACCCTAGAGATGGATAATATGGATGTTGTCTTGGGATATCCTTGGATGGACCGTAGGTACTGTCAATATTAATGTGTAGAAGAAATTCCTGAAGCTCTGGTATAAAAAGAAGAAAATTACATTACAAGATATTTCCATCAATAAACAGGTAGAGTCCACAGAGGTTGAAGCAGAAGATGTTCCAGGGACTAACATATCAGATGATGAGCCTTTGATGATCGACAATCAAACACAAATAGAGGTTGAAGCATAAAAGGTTACAGGTGCTGATACATCAGATGAGGGCTCAGTGGTTGAAGTAATATTGGAAGATAAGACACCATAGCAAGCACCACAACATGCACCAGATAACATTCAGTTTCCAGTAAAGGGTGAATTAAAGAAAAAAACATCGTGGGTTAAAACTTCAACATATCATCACCCACATCACCCCGCAAGACAACAACCAACAAGATGGAAACCAATTAGCCACAAGGACAACAACCCCCACATGAAGGATAGCGAGGAGCGAAGATCCACCTACTACACATCAACACAGAAGAGCTGCCACGGTCAACTTCCATCTCAAGCGAGTGAGGCACCAGCGAGATCAAGGGTTCATCTTTCTCTTGGATGGCTAGATGCACGTGCATGATACTAATGGACTACTCTTTTGAGTAGATCTTATTATTTGTGTTCTTCCCATGTTTCGGGGACGAAACATGTTAAGGGGGGTGGAATGTTATATGCCTAGGGGGGGTAATATGGGGTACAAAGGGAGGTACCCAAGGGAATAATGTAATAATGGGATGGGCCATAGTAATAAATAAGGTGGTTAACCCATATCATGTAAGGGACTACAAGTAGTTAGTAATAATGTAATGGGCCCATGGTATTATATAGATGGTATTGAGGGAACCATGGTAATGACCCATGGTATTGTATGTATGAGGCCTATATAAGGCTAGAGACTCCACATTAAGAGATGTCAAGGAATATTGTATGAACAGGCATATGGCTTGTGGAGTGTTTTCCTTCCTTAAGGAGTGAATGTATGGTGTTGCCCTACGTTAAGGGTTTGATATTAATAAAGTGAAGTGTTTCTATATTCAGATCTTGTTATTCTTGTGTTTATTTCTATTTCTCATATATTTTCAGGTTAGATCTATAACAACATCCAACATATCCCAATATGAAATGAAATCTTCCATTTGTTCTTTAAATGGATCTATCACTATATTTCCACCCTTCCTCTTTGATGAAAATAAAGTGGTATTGAAGTCTCCTCTGATAATGGTATTTTGGTTCCATTGTTTGTTCTTTAGCATTATGAGCTTGTCCCAAAACTCTAGTTTCTCCTGGTATGTAGAAGGGGCATAAACATTTATTAGCCTAATCCATTCCTTATTATTCTTCCTTTCCAAAATAATAGCTATCCAACTTTGATTTCTTGCACATTCGATTAGATAGAACTTGGATTTATTCTAGAATGTGCACAAACCTCTATAGGCGCCCCAAGAGCTTTGGCAAACTCTATTGCTATCCCTCCAAAAAACTTTATCGACATTTTTTAATTCTTCCTCTTCTAACTTTGTTTCCTGCAAATAAAGAACAAATGGATTTTCTGATTTAATTAGATCTTTCACTACGAGGGATTTAGAGGGACCTCCCATTCCCCTTATGTTCCAAGAGAGCACTTTCATCTAGGAGGTGAATGAGCTTTCGAACCTCCCTATGATGACCCTGCTACATCCTTGCTTCCTGAAGAATTTAACAAGTTTGAGATTTGCAATTGATTTCCCAGCTTTTTATTTTTCTTGACTTTTTTCCCTTAATCTCCTTCTTGGAGTGCCTTCCTTTCCTCTTTGTCGTGCTTCTAGTCTCCTTATTGTTTGCTTCCTCATTACCTCCTTGTGACAACGTCATGTTCCTAGTCATTATTTTCCTAGGGCATTCTTATGGGTCTCTGTCACTCTTGGGAGGAGACACAGACTGGGATAATTGGCAAATAACTATACTACCTTCAACTAAAGTAGTGGACGATGAACGTGCCTTATATGGGGAATTTTCTTTCAAGGATTCAATGTTTTCCCTTTCATCAACGATGCTTTCCTCATTGTTCCCCGTTTCATGCAATGACTGGACTTCTTGTTCTGACTCATTCAGTTGGTTAGCCTCAAGAGACTGCAAAACCTCGAAAGAGTTCGCACAGGAGGAGGTATCAATGTTGCCCTGGTTAGTATTCTTTTTATTTGCAATCTCTCTTTTGTTACCTCCCTTCCTTTGAGTTTTCCACTGCTCAGATTGGTTTCCTGCTAGGACCTCTTTATTGGCTTAAGTGTTCTTGCAACCCCAGGTGGAATGCCTGTATTCGTGGCAAACCTGACACTTGAAGGGGAGTTGATCATAATCCATAATTTGACAATGTTTCTAACCTCCCATTGTGAGGAAAATCTCTATAGGAAGGCCCTTCTCCAAGTCAACCTTGACACATATTTTCGCACATGCAAACTAGCTTCCCTTTGTCTCGACTCTATTAATATACTTGCCTACTCCATTTCCAATGGCATGCATGCAGTCATCACTCCAACATGATAAAGGGAGACAAAGGAGCTTTACCCACACTGGTACATTATTTGGAATGTCTTCCGTTGGGTCGAAATCCAGAGACCACCTATTTAGATACATACCGCTATTGCTGAAGAAATAAGGACCATTGATGAAAATGACCTCTTTGTCCTCCTTGAACTTGAAGAGGAGGGAAATGAAGCCATTCCCTATAACATAGACTCCCAGATTCCCTTTCATTTTTCTTTTTCAATTCTTCTCAGTCCAAGACATTGGGTGAAGGACACACCCTAGTGAAATTTCCCACCAAGGCGCAGTCTGAGAAGGTTAACGTTGAACAACAAAAGACCAAGGGCATTGCCACTAATGGGATTTTTTCCACTCATTTAACTAACTTGGAAGGTTTGTGTTTGGATCTTTGCTTCAACGGAAGGGAAGTGATCAGTGACTAAAAGGCAGCTGTGTCATCGAGCAAAGGGGGAGGAGCCCCCTCTGTGCTAGCCATGGCGAGTGATCAATGGATGGATAGGGTTTCAAAGGATACAAAGTGTGAAAGCAACATTACATAACAGATTGTTAAAGAAAATAAAATTAGAGTTTAAAAGCAATTAGCTAAAGAGAAAATTTGAAATAAATAATTGAAAGGAAAATAATTAGATTAATAATAAGGGATAAAGGGAAGGTAAAAACAGGAAATAACATAACAAAGGAAGAGACAAACACCCAAAAAAGAGAGAAGGAGGCACAAAAAGATTCAAGAAGAAAGAAATCTTGAAGGAAGAGTAGGAATCCAATTCTCACTAATTTTCCAACCATCATCCCTGTTTAGTTTGCTTATTCGTTTCTCAATCTCGATGGTCTCCTTAAACTTCCTATGATGGTAATGACTTATTTTAGCAAGGATCCTGGAATCTTCAATGTAGATATGGTGTTTAGTTTTCTCGTAGTGCTTAGCTAGAGTCAAAGATCGAGAGTGACTATGCTTGATGCCAACAACATGTTCTTGAATTCTTTGCTTGATGGAGCCACCAATTTCACCAACATAGGGCATCCTACAAGAGCATGGAATCAGGTAAACACCTTTCATATTTGAAGGGTCAACCGAGTCTTTGACCGACCTGAGGGTGCTATGAATCATATTAAGGGGTTTGAAGGTTACAGAAACCTTTTTCTTCCTTAAAATGCACACAATCCTATCAGTAGTTCCTTGAATGAAGAAAAATTGAACTTATAAATTGTGCTTACTTTTATACGAGTTATATAAAAACACATACACACATTAATAAAATATCACATTTTAAATCATATTTTTTACTTACATTATATGACTTTTTCCTTTAGTTTTCTATGCAATAAAAAATAAGTTAAATTGATTGGAGATTTAAAATAACAGTCATTTTTACAAACAAGGATTAACAAAACACTTTATATATGTAATTTAATTAGTATTATGCACGAGGTATAGGCTAGTTGGTTCATATGGAGTTTAGTCCCTACTAAGTTTTAGGTTCAAATCTCATGGGGAGAGGTTGAGGTTGTGAGCCATCTTTGGGGGAATTCAACTTTCCCAAGTGGCATCCAAGTTTGATTAAATTTCGCACAATCTCGGTGGTAACATCCCATAGTGGCTAGATCATTCTTTTACCCAACATTCGGGTTGGCCCCGACCTAGGCTTAGCCTAATTCTTAAAAAAGAAAAGAAGAAGAAATAAAAAGAAAGGAGAAAAAAGAAAGAAAGAAAAAAAGAGTAATTTAAACAACACTATGATGGAAAGTAAATGATAAAAGACATTAAGAATTTTGTTCGTCATTTAAATTGGTAAACTTAAATTTGACGCTGATGAAAACTTGTGGTAATTTGTGCGTTGTTTTCGTTGATATGCCCAAAGAAAACAACACACAATTTACCAGAAGTTTTAATGACTGTGAAAATCTTCATGCTAAAAAACTTAAATTTGTTCATCATTTAACTTGGTGTATTTAACTTGACTAGGATATGGCTTATTGAGCTAAGCACTCAACACTTATTAATATGAACTTTGAATTGTCCTTAACATTTGATTTGCAATCTTAACAATGAAGGTTTTGTGATTCACTCTCCTTGTGGTGACTAGGGTTTAGCCCTAGGCAACCCGCCCCACCCTTAGAGTGACTCTGCTCCTCTTCGTTTAGTAATGGCAACTCTAGGAGTTTCATAAGGAAGGATACAATCTCTTAGGACATTAGAGTTGGCTTGTCTCCCTCAGAGTTTCTCTCTTCTTTGAACGCTGACTCATTGTGTGCATCCTTTGTCTTTGGCATCATTGTATCTCGCCCTCTCATACCTAGTTCTAGATCCATAACATTGACTTCATCCAGGGTGGTTGCTTTTGGGAAAGTTTCTGTTGAATTTGATAACGCCCCTCTTTCTTTTAGAATTGTGCTAAATTTGGGTTCTTGTTCTAGTTCTTCTCCCCCTCCAGTTTTGTTGGTGTGGGAAGTGCCAACAATCACATTCCCATTAGAGACATAAGCCATTGACGAGGCTTTGGATTTATCAAAAAAAGGTTTATTCTAGAGATTCAACGGTCTCTGATCAAGACTAGCTAATCTACATCTTTGGATTTCAGAGAACTAGAAACCTTTTCTCCTTGACGATTTAAATATGTATCCTATGGATCATGGTCTTTTATTATGATTTTTTATAATCTTGAAGATCAAATTTTTGTCTTTAATAGCAAACCTTGGCTTTGGGGAAGTGTGGGGCTCTTTACCTAACCTTGGATCCCCTCTTTTGACCCTCTTTCAACTACAATTTCCTCTAATCTAGTTTGGGTGAGACTTCCAAATCTGCCCTTGCATATGTGGAACTTTGCAATGATAAAAAAACATTGGGAACGTAAGAGTATTTTTCCATTACCAAAGATTATCTCAATCCCTCTTATGCATGCATTTGTGTTGAGATGGACTTCAACAAGGGTTTCCCAACAAAACTTAATTTGACTAGCTCTAATTATTTATGGGTTCAAAAGATAGACTATGAAATAGGGCACACAATAAAAAAGTACCCCAAAGCTCAGAGAAACGTCAAGTTTTAGAATAAGGCAGTCCGAAAAGGTAGCAAAGGGCCCATTTGGTTGAAAGGTGCATAACGAGATCATTTTACAGTCTACAAGGAATAAAATATTCAAGATACAAAAGAGTAAAAACAACTAGCAATTGACAAGCAAAAAGAGGACAAGCGTCTCAAAGAGACTCAAAAATACTCAAAAAGAAGAAAAGCATGAAACAAAGGACAAAAAAGAAATCAAGGAATTCCAAGGAAAATCTCCAGGACCAATTTCACACGAGGATCGTGCTCAACAAAAATCAGAGAAAAATGAATTTCCTCTTGTTTATTTTGGAAATAAGTGGGTCTGTTCTTGGGCATATCAGGCTGAAGAAGAAGACTCACCAATGAAGCTAAACGATGCAATGGTAAGTATAGGCCATCCACAGACAGGTGAACCCCCATAAACACTAGACAACTCAGGATGGATCCAAGTTAGCAAAAAGGTCAAAATTAGTTCACCAAGAAAAATGAACAATTAGTCAAAACTTAAGCTAATAAATAGTTAAGAATGAGATTTAAATGTATTTGGATTTTAGGGTTTTTTTGGAGAATTTATAGTTGGTTTATGAGTCATATTTTTGTTTTACGGAACTCTTACTTGAGGAATTGCATTGACCCTGCATGCTCAATCCTAATTTCTCGAGGAATTTTGGTAATCCTCTCATGTTGGAAGAATTGTATTGTTTATGGACTGGTTCCTAATTAATTATTTATTTATGTATTTATTTATTTTTTTTTAATATGAATTACATACCCATTACTGTTAAAAAAGCTTGGTGTATTTAGCTTATTATAATAATTCCTTGTTTTTGGAAGAACCCAAGACCAACTACATGTCAATATGATCTTTCACTTAAATATCAAATCAAAGCATTAAAAAAAATACGATTGTTGTGATAGAAATTCAACCCATGAAGCTTATAACGGGTTGATTTGAAGACCAACTCCACATGATTATGAATCCCTAATCAAAATTTTATGGCAAGCCATTTGACATGGAATCGACACCATTGGTAGAAGTTCAAACCACATTATTGTATGTGGCGTCATTACATTGTAGAATCACTATGGGAAATTGCATTGACAATCAACTCATAATGAATATATGGGTCTTTAACCAATTTCATCCTAGACTAGGGTACTTGATAAAGAGCCTATATGGTTGGTAAAAATTCAACCCATGGAGTTTCATGTGAAATTGTCGTGATGCACAAATATTATGGGCAATGAACTAAAGATCAATTCAACACATGGAGTTGTATAAAAGGTTGTAGCAATGCAAAACACTATGAGGTAGTTGAACTTAAGACCAACTATATGTGGACATGGATACTTAACCAAAATACCAAATCAAAGCATTCGATAATACCCACATCATTGAAAGAGCTAAACATGTGACTCTGCTTTGGAAAAATGAACCTTTGTGGAGCAATATCACCACCCTTACTTTACCATCCAATGAAGCATTATTTTGTTCTCTATGTCTAGGGGAATCAATCACTTATTAGGATTACCTAGGTAAGGTTTAGATTCAAATATGACTGATTATTATTATAAATATTATGTTGGTGCCAACAATGTGCAAACCAACTCATAATAGGAAACCTATGACTTAGCAAGGGTTGAGATGTTTAGATACACACCCACTATGCCTAGGCGAGGGTTTGAAACTTGGGTGGGGAGAGTGTAAAACCTACTCCCCACATTCATGTTATTGCCACTTAAATTATAATAAAGCATTATTAAATACATTATTATCATTTAACTTTGGGAAAATTGAACCTTAACACAACCAAAATTCGAATATTTGAAAACACACCCACAAGAGGTATCTAAATTGGAAGAGTATAAATGAAATGATATTTTAACGTCCACAAGACTAAAAATAGTCTATGAGACCATTAGTTCCCTGGTTTTCGCCTTTTGCAATTCAATCCTTTTCTTGTTCGATGATGAGTTGGCCCAACCTTCCAACAATCCCCTCGCTAAAAAGACAATGCCAAGAAACCGATGCTAACATATTCCCATAACTTTCTCTGATGTCTTTGAATTAGTCACATTCCAAAATGAAATGTTTTTCCGATTCCATTGCCCCAAACATGCAAAATGTACACACCCGTTTTTCCCAAGCTTCTTTAGGCCTTTTCCACCATCCTATTTCACACTGAAGTTGATGCGAGTTGGATCTTAATTAAGCAATAAAAACCTTTGCCCTCCACAAAATGCTCTCCAATAAACTCTTTTTGTTGTAAATCACACATAAAGTTGAATTGCTCAATATAATACTCCCTCTTTCAAACCTTATATCAACTAGCATTTGCACCATACGTTGCAAAGAAAACGCCGTAAGGCAATAGATAACATATAACACTACGTAAGGCAATCGATAGCAATCGATAACATATAACACTAATTAACGCTTCTTTGACAATTGTTGAAGAACAAAAAAAAATCAACAAAAGACAAGGACCATGCTATATGCAATACATGCTTCCTAGCCTTACAAATCATGAGTCATATGTCATATAACACTAATTAATGCTTCTAGCATATCACACTAATTAATGTTTCTTTGACAATTGTTGAAAGACAAAAAAATGGAAAAGACCATGATATAATGAAAACAAATTAATGCTTCTTTGTCCCATGTTGAAAGACAAAAAACAAAGATAAAGAAAAGGCAAGGACCATGGCAAGAGCTAACCAGGGTGCTATTGGGCCTTTAATGCACCCGATAGTGGCCTCACCACACATACATGCCCATGCCATCCATCATTTCTCCGGGAGCTTGACCACAATTTTTTCCGAGAACGGGTGACCCACCACTTCCGAGCTGGCACCCGTTGTGCTGGCAACCAACACCCGCGCAATTTCAAACGATCCCTCGCGCCAAACATTCATTTTCTCCATTCGCACAACCGGAACAGGTCCTCTGCAACCCTCTCGAGCATTCGTTTCTCCTGCACACGGTGCTCGCTCACCTCGCAGGTCCGCTCGTGGTGTTAATCCC
Organism: Pinus taeda; assembly: GCA_000404065.3. Classification (NCBI taxonomy): domain Eukaryota; kingdom Viridiplantae; phylum Streptophyta; class Pinopsida; order Pinales; family Pinaceae; genus Pinus; species Pinus taeda. Next base: position 19,189 of record APFE030130751.1, read on the forward strand.
GGCAGGCTGTGCCCCAGGCGTAAGGTAAATTATACTCTGTGAACAATGACATCCACCATTTTGGCGGGCGCCCAGAAGGCCAATGCATACAATCCCACCCGGTGCTTCTATAAATTGTCTACATTGGCAGCTCCCAGCGTCTGGCGGAACAGATACATTCAACTTCTCCAATTGGGTGCAGGTTCGAGTGACGTTGAAGGTGTTTTCCCATTGCATCGTAATTAGTTACCAGATTTATAACGAACCACTTAGCCATTCAGACATCTTCAATAGTTTTAGGACGTGGTTTAATGGTTAATAGTTAAGTAGGGAGGTCCAATCTCAAACAAAATTATATATATCTGAAAATTGCTCCAAACGCAGTCCAATCTCAAGCAAAATTATATATATCTGAAAACTGCTCCAAACACAATCCTTTTAGTTGAAAAAAATACAATAAACCACCGCCATTACAATTGCAAACTCAAACTCCTGCATCTAGTGTGCTTGATTGTGTACTACCCACTTAGCCATGGAGGCCATGAAAATCAGATAATCCATTACCACTGCCATTGCAAACTTCCTGCATCCACTGTGCCTGCCTGTGCACTTTGCCAGGTGCATAGTTTATTTGGGCTTTTCATTGGGGTGAGATTTTGAGTACAAATATATTCAATTCTGTGAGAGGAATTTGGTGCACATTAATTTTCACATGCTTGCTAGGAAGGATGACCACGGAAAAATCCAAGGGCGCTAACCAGTGGAGCATTGATGTAAGTAGTAGGCTCAGACTGCCTGAAGTATGTTGCCACATTTGCTTTATCCTCCTTTTCAACTGAAAACATTTTCCAATGCTCCTTTGGTGTGGCGCCATTGCTTTTTGCAATAAATGAGTTATACCTTGCTATTTTAGCAACAAAAAATATGATTGCAAGTGAATCTCATTTTCGTGTCAGATCAACAACCTTTCTCTCGAACTTCTTATTCCTACTTGCTGAAAGAAAACTGTGTTTTTTGTTATCAACCTTCAATATTTCTTTCATGTCTTCTCGAGCATTCGTTTCTCCTGCTCACAGTGCTCGCTCACCTCGCAGGTCCGCTCGCGGTGTTGAATCCCGGCAGGCTGTGCGCCAGGCGTAAGGTAAATTATACTCTGTGAACAATGACATCCACCGTTTTGGCGGGCGCCCAGAAGGCCAATGCATATGAATCCCACCCGGTGCTTCTATAAATTGTCTGCATTGGCAGCTCCCAGCGTCTGGCGGAACAGATACATTCAACGTCTCCATTTGGGTGCAGGTCTGAGTGACGTTGAAGGTGTTTTCCCATTGCATCATAATCAGTTACCAGATTTATAACGAACCACTTAGCCATTCAGACATCTTCAATAGTTTTTAGGACGTGGTTTAATGGTTAATAGTTAAGTAGGGAGGTCCAATCTCAAACAAAATTATATATATCTGAAAATTGCTCCAAACGTGGTCCAATCTCAAGCAAAATTATATATATCTGAAAACTGTTCCAAACACAATTTTTTTAGTTGAAAAAAATACAATAAACCACCGCCATTACAATTGCAAACTCAAGCTCCTGCACCCAGTGTGCTTGATTGTGTACTACC
>APFE030130760.1:9174-115791 GCA_000404065.3 Pinus taeda
AACAGGAAGTGGACCACATAAATCACTGTGCACAAGCTGTAAAGGGGCTGAGGCGTGCCAAGAGGCACGTTTTTCAAAGCTGTCCCGATGATGTTTTCTGAGTACACATCTGGAACAAACACCATCTCTGCAAGATACCATAGGAAGACCTGTCACCATATTTTCTTTACATAGATGCTGAAGGGAGTGATAGTTTAAGTGACCAAATCGCTCATGTGTCAAGATGGCCAAGTTGGTCTAAGGCGCCAGTTTCAGGTACTGGTCCGAAAGGGCATGGGTTCGAATCCCATTCTCTTGTAAAGACTCTGGACACCGCATATCTCCACAATGGTATGATATTGTCCACTTTGGGCCTAAGCCCTCATGGATTTTCTTTTGGACTTACCCCAAAAGGCCTCATACCAATGGAGATATTTGTCCATCCTTATATACCCATGATCCTCCCCACTTCTAGTCAATGTGGGACTTTGGTCGTATACCCAAAAATCCTCCCCTCGAACAAAGGACCATCGAGCCTCCCCTCAAACAATTATCCATCCGTCCACTCTCTACCAACCAGGGTTCTTCGCTCCAATGCGTTGGAAGCACACGCCTTACGTGGAGCACCACCTGCCTCGAGAGCTGGTTGTATACCCAACAAATTTGTGGAAGATGTTTTCCTATATATTGTTTCAATTCCATTTTAAAAGCATTGTCTTTTGATGCTAGAACCTTGCCATTTTTGTAAATACTTTTATTACATGAATTTAATTAAACTATTTTGGCTCTAGTTCATGATAGAATTTGTTTTTCCTCTTTATGTTTTTCTAGTGGTTTCATACTTTATTTCTTCATATGTTCAGGGTAACATAGGAGCTGGTTCAAGGATAGGTCAAAGTGTAGACCTCCCTGACAACCTACTACAAAGTTATTATCATTAGAGAGATTAGTTTATTGAACATGTTGTTTGAAAGAAGCTTCTATTCATATTTAATTTTCACCCTCTATCATCATTTGAATGTATATTTGTTTGGTTGTAGAAGTTTTCTACACGCATCTACTACATCTCATTGATTAATTATTAAGTATGAATTATTAATTATCATATATTATATTTTATGAATCCATCAAATTCCCTAAAGTCATGTCATTCCATCAAATATGGATGTTGGCACTTTGATCAAGTTTCAACTACAGAGAGCTTTATTTCTGAGTAGACATTGGATAATCATCAATAGCCACCTACCACGAATAATAGATTTTCCCATTGTGATTAAAAGGCTATTGTCTAGTGACAGTGAATAGCATTCAAAAAGGCCTCGTAGCACCTAAGGAAGACCCCTCTGGTTCAAGGCACAACTTGAACCTAAAGTTTGGTTGAGTTGGTTTCTCAATGTAGTTTCACAACAAAGAACTAGCTACGAGAAATAGGCACAACATGTTCAATGGTAGGTACTAACATTTCTGATATAGATAATCTTCCATCTACATCTTTGACAACTGGTAATTTTTGTCATTAAATTTTTGGATCCTAAACCTACCATATTCTAGCATTTCTCCCACCTAAACCAGGAACCCTTCTTTCCTAGAAGTGTATCAGCCAAATATACCTTCGGCTCTGATACCAATTGTTATAAATTAATTAACATATCAATTAAATACAAATAAATATTAAGGAAACGTAAATATTGAAACACATAAAACAAGGGAGACACATATATATGTGGTTCACCCAATTTGGGCTAAATCCAAAGAGAAACAACCAATCCTTCCTTTTATATTATTCAGAAAAATGAAGATACACAACCCATAGAAAATCCACTATAATTTCATTTTTGCTCTCACACAACCTCCTGCCTCTCTCTCTCTCTCTCATAATAAACTTCCACAACTACAATACAATTCCCTGATATAAAGCAAGGGTTTCCTTCTAGTGAAAAAACCCTAAATTAACAAAACTTCTACTGTTAGGTCATCTACCTAATCAATGACCGAGATTGACTACTTAATTACAATATTTTACAAGGCTGTTTTTTATCTATTTTTATCTTCAGGTTTTTTCCCATGAATCCCGACTGGGGGGTCTCATAAAAGTCATTGTTGTGCCCCTTGGAACCCCCTAATGGAAATTAAACAGGAAACACTTCCAACTCGTTAGGAATAGGGATCCAACATGGCTGAAACAAGATTCCTCTGAACAATCAGGAAGATGATCAACCTCCACATCCAAAACTTTGGAAAAGGAAGTTATAATGATTATGAATTATTATTCCCCCAATACCTACGACATTCCATATATAAATTATCCGCATTTGTACATTGGATCATATCAAAGGAGATTCATATGGATAGCATTCCACAATGGATTTAAGAGATATTTCAGATTGTTTGTATGTTTGAGAAGGAACTACTGATGAGTTTCATGGACTTGCAGATTCATCTTCTAATTCACCTAGTAGAGGAGGCTGAATTATTTGGGGTTGTTTCTATTGGGAAAACTGTTCAGGGGGCATGTGAATTAGTATTTCAAAAGTCACTTAAGCCTTTCAATTTCTTAATCACGTTTATGTACACTACTGTCATTAATTAAGGTAGTGTATGTGCATGACTATAATGAGGGAAAAAAGCATATCTCCAGTTAACTAACTTTTCATATATCTCATCATTTGTTATACTTTAACTAGTGTATCATTACTTCATTATCCTTTAATTAAATATTAACCATGAGAAGTAATAATATAATAAAACATCACACATAAGAAACACAACAACACATGAGGACACCGAGATTTTAAGGTGGAAACCTAATGGGGACAAAAATAACATTTTCATTGTCTTTATCTTCATCTTTTATTATAAAGGAAAACATCTTACAATCTTGTATTGGCGCAGACTCATACTAGTACGCAGGAACCCACCTACAGAAGGATACAACCTATTCTTGTTCTTTAGCACCCACTGGAAGGGAGATCCAACCCCTTGATATTATTCACTGACACCCACCAGAAGGGACCTCCAACTCCTTGAATAGATTTACCAACTAGCACTAAAAGGAAGCTATGAATCCATCACTTAAGGCTCCAACCCTCAACACCTTTGTGGACCATGTTTCATAATGTTTTGTACTAGATCCACCTGACCCAAAAAAATCAAACATGTATGCTAGTTTTCATCATATTTTTAGACTGGACCCACTACCATCATTTAAGCCCAATACCAAATAACAGTACTGAATGAATCACTATATCAAATCACTGAACCAATTGAATCATAAAATCAATCACTAAGTCTCAATAATCCATTGCAACTAGATAAAACTAAGACATAACATATCATATCAATGCACAACTACTCATCAATATACCAGTTCAAACACTATTAACCATGACAGAAACAAATTGTTGTTATTGCAAACCTTGATAAAGCATAAATCAGGATATATACACTATTATTTTGTAGCATAACGTGTATGTACATGTTTCTCCTTAAGAGGACCTATGTACAAATCTAAAAATAATAAACAACTGAGTCTAAATAACTTTCACACTGAATCAATCACTAAATCACATTCTCAACCCATCATAGATCACTGAACCAAATATATATCAACTCATAGTAGCATCATCCTAACCAACATATCATTCCGTAAATAGTTCAACCCAACTGACACTATCGGGCAAAAATTATCATAAGAGAGATTTCACGATAGGCAGCAAAAAACATAATAGAACTAATCAGACATCATTAAAAGCTCATATTGAAAAATCCTAGCAGAAGTATGTGGCTCTTATAAATAACACCCATGTATGTATGTTCTTTTAATACTTGACACCTGCGTACATATTTTGTACCTTTTCATAATATATAAGTGACTCACCCGATGTAGATTCGTGTATATCTGCGACCACTCTGAAGCAAACATGTGCACATATGTGTAATCATTCAATCATTCCTTTGTTGCAGCCAAAAAATATACTTCACAATCTTATTGTCACATATTCATGTCAGAGTATCATTACCATCACAAATCTATCATTGTTAGTCATAATCGTAAAAGATAAAGAAGGCATGTTCATTAGTCACTACAACGCTTTCAGATCTATCCAATCTAAACCTCCTTCATGCTCCTTGGTGTACACTTGTTTCAGATCAAATCATTCATCAATAACCATAACTTTCACACACAACACCTTGATTTCCATCTCGTTATGTATCTTAGGCCTTAGCGAATAACTTAGGCCAATATCTTAGTAATGTTGATGCTATTCTTTAATAAGATCAAACATCTATTGTCACACTCATTACTATGGACCAATACCATGCTAAAGATCCCCAGTATTGACAATACCATGGTTCAAAAATTGTACATGACTTTTCTTGACCATACCCACTTATACTTCCCAAACTTCACCTTTATCATTCCTTTCTCTCTGAACTGATATTCCTTTGCTTATCTCACTTGTAGGATCTACATAACCATCATGTTGACATATTTATCATGTTGTTTCCTTCAAGGACAAGACATTAGCCATAATTCCATCAATATCCCCCTTTGGAATTGATTGGTGTTTGGTCACCACTATCTATCCATCTGTTAGTACAGGAAAACACACCAAGCTAAGCACCAAGAAACACTAAGAATTCTTCTCCAAACACCAAGCTACTCTCCCCCTTTGACATCAATCGAAAAGTGCTGACCAAAGTTGGATGAAGACTTTTCTCTCCCGTAGATGAGCATTGTAGATCTGATCTTTTGAATATGAACATTGTATAATGACCATGCTCCCCCTGAGAAGATGTTGAATCTTCTAGAATATTTTCAATGAAGTACATGACTTTACAACTCAACCAAGTATGATCGTTCCTATAACCATGGACTCTTGCTTACATTAGTCACCCAATATAGTGGGGTTACATATTTTACTCAACATTAAATCAAATGCCTACAATAATGACATTACATACATAATCAACATAACCCCAATGGTCCAAACATGACTAAATATTACAATTATTACATCAATGGTATTTACATGAATTTTTCATCAAGAGATAGATATTATACTTATACACAAAACCAAAGAACTCAATAGTGAGGCAACAAGACCATGATTGTCTTTAGCAATCATCATACACCATATAGGATTCTGTAACATGAACATCATAATCATGAAGTAAGATAGGACAATGCAGCATCAATCTTCTTCAACATCAACATGTGATCAAATATGTAATTCTTTCAAGCATCACCAATCATTGAAGTAGAAGTGCAATATTTTTTTGTCAACAACTCATCCCCTTGACCCCATATCATCAAGGCCAACATGTTATTTCCATTTGTAGGAAGAGCCACAATCCACATATATCAAGTACATATAGATATTTTGCACCACAGCAACATATATTTTCATGCATCAACATCATATGTGAGAACCAATAGTATCACATGCAACAACATCATAACAGTTTTTCACATGAAGCTCAAACAACGTATAGGAATCATCTATAACTTCACCATATGAAACCTATGCATAATTGGAGATATAATTATAGAAACATATAAGTAGTTAGGGAATCATAAACTCATCATTATTAACTAATTTCACTAAGGAACATAGAATGCACATCCCCTTAATCAATTGTATTATGTAGGATCAACTTCACTAAGTGCAACTTAAGCAATATATCCAAAACTTTGGCAACCATATGTGTCTTCAGAAACATCACCAACGATATATACTATTCATGCACACTATTATGCTACAAGTAGTTCTCAAAAAATCATATAATGCTAATAATGTACTTTTATGATGTAACACATGCCCCCCCCTAAACCTGTGCCAGCTATTCATAGTTAGTTCTGACCATATCCATCTTCATCAATGAGTAAAAACATAAAAAAAAACCAAAGCAACAATGTCATATTATAACAACTCATAAACCATCATAAGCCAATGCTACTTCTAAGTAGTAGATGGGCATCAATAGACTATAACCAACCAATGTTAGAACTAGAATACCAAATAATAACTAACTGAAGCATATCAAAGACTTTCCATATGTCTGTCCCATTCTTTCTTCATCTCGGAGAAGCATATGCAACTGTATAGATAAAAACTCACATATACACGCAAATATCCTTTATAAGGTCCATGTATAGAAGGTAAAATGCTAAATTACTAGAAGCACAACTCCCCCAGAGCCTATACTATATGTTCTTGTTTCACTGGTGTTACATTGGATGCATTTTCAGTAATATAAGAAACATGAATATTGAATCAACATGGGAACCATCATCAATATACACATATGTATATCTCCCCCTAAGATCATACATCACTGATTTTGAGGACCTGATAATAATATCCTTCTCTTCATGAGGTCATGTACATCGCATTACTTCTGAAATCACTGTGAGAAGTAAGATTTAAAAATAATGGACTACAATAGGGTCATTCTTCCCTACATTTCTGATGGATGTTCCTTCTGCCTCCAGATCTTCTTGCAATTTATAGTTATGTGTTGGAAATTATCCCATCTCCTAGTTCTGGTCTGCATACTTGACCTACAATTAGTGGCCTTATGCCAAAATGAGTTACAAGAGAAACAATATGCATAAAACCATCCTTTGTTCCTATGGACTTATCTTGACCTTGATCTAAGATATTTTCTTTTAGATGTGTGGCCTGATTCATTTTTCCTTTGAACAACACTAATTTTTTTTTCATCACATTGTGTATGTGAAGTCATTTGATTGTACCCAATACCAATCTTGATTAGAGGAGAGTGTTGTTCATTAATAATATTCTCTAGATACTTAGATGCCTTTTCCTATTTGTTGATCTTCTCATAATATTCCTTTAGGGTCATAACTTTAGATTCTAATGTTTCACGATGATTTTCCTTTTCTTCAAGCTTTTTTCTTATGCCTTCTATTATTCTATTGGTTGTCTCTAATTCCATATTTAACATGTTTATTTCCTCAATCATATTGCCTCCTTTTGTTACCAATTATTTGTTAGCATTCCAAATATTATCATTCTCTTTTAGTGATTTCATTAATTCATCTACCTCACAACAATATGACTCATTAATTGATTGGTCTCCAATATCCACGAGTATTTGACAGTAATTGTTAGAACCCAAATCTGAATTTTTGTAGTCATTGGATATGCTATGACTATCTTCACTAGAGTAGAATATCTTCTTGTGAGAGAACTTATTTTTAGCAACATTCTTTGCATTTTCTTTATGATTTTATTTATATGGACATGTGGATGCATAATGGCCTACTCTTACACAAGGAAAAAATTTAAAGGAAATCCTACGTCTAAATTTTCTCATTCCTACATGCAAGCTCCTCATGAAGTTTGCTTCTTCCTCATATGATATGTAGCTTATACCTTTGGGAGATTACTTCTCTTTCCCTTTATGTGTGGCCTTGAATGTTGCTTATCTCATATTTTATGGGCCTCCTTTTCTCATGTCAAAGGCTATTAGGATCCTATGGAGTTGCTCAACAGTGAGATTTTCCATGTCTTCCATTTATTCTATAATACAGAATTTTGAATCCATGTTCAGAGATAGTCATCTTAAAATATTTTCAAAAATAGTAGCATCCTTTATTTCATCACCAAGATTTCTCATTGATTTAAAAATCTCATCTACTCCAAGGAAAAATTATATAATGTGTTCATCATTATTCATTTTAAGTGTCTCATACTAAATTCCAAATGTTTGAATTTTAGCACTTTTTACCTTGGTGTCACCTTCATAGCTTTGGATAAGCTTATCCTGCATTTTCTTTGTGGTGTTCAACTTCATGAATTTCACAAATTCAGACTTGGCCAGACTTCTCAAGATGGAATTTTCAACCTTTGCATTGGTTCAATATTGTTTCTTCCCTATAGTATCTATGGGAATATAGGTTGGATATTAAAAACCACCTTCAACAATTTCCCATATATCTGTTCCCAGTGCCTGCAAGTATTCCCTAGTTCTTACTATCCAAAAGAAAAAGTTAGTTGCGTTAAATAAAGGTGGCTTGATAAAAAAACTCCTTCTTGACTAATCATCTGGATGGATCTCCATTAAGTGATAAAGCTTCTACTGAGGTACTTGGAGCAACCCGCTTTGACACCAAATGTTGGGAAAAATACTAGGAGTGTGGGGGAGTGTAAAAGAGTATTTCAAAACTCACCTAAACCTTTCAATTTCTTAATCAAATTTTTGTATGCTATTTTCACTAAGTAAACTAGTGTATGTACGTGACTATGATGAAGCAAAACATCTTATATCAAGTAAACTAACTTTTCATGTATTTCATCATCTACTCTACTTTAACCTATGTATCATTACTTCATTAGCATTTAATTAAAGAATAACCATGAGCAGTAATAAAAACATAAACCATCACATATAATAAACATAGCAACACATGAGGAAACAAAGATTTTTATGTGGAAACCCAATGTGGGAGAAAACTACCATTGTCATTGTCTTTGTCTTCATCTCTTATTATAAAGGAAAACATTTAACAATCTTATACTAGCGCAAAATATTACAAGTATGCAAGATCCCACCTAGAAAAGGCTACAATATTCTCTATTTCTCCAACACCCACTGGAAGGGAGCTCCAACCCCCTAATATTGTTTACCAAAACCCAGTGAAAGTGAGATCCCACCCCCAAAACAGATTTACCAGCTACCACTAGAAGGAAGCCATGAATCCCTTATTGAAAGCTCCAACCCTTAGCACCTTTGTGGATCACATTTCATAATGTTTCAAACTTGATCCACCTGACCTAAAACATCAAACGTTTATGCCACTTTTCATCTTATCTTCATACTAGATCCACTACCATCATTTAAGCCCAATATCAAATGGCAATACTCAAATCAATCATTATATCAAATCACTAAACCATCTGAATCATCAAATCAATCACTGAGTCGCAATCAACTATTGCAACCAAATCAAACTAAACCTGAACGTATCATATCAATGCTTAGCTAATCATCAATATACCAATCCAAACATTGCTACCCATCACAAAAACCAACTCTACTACTCCAAACCCTTATCAATCATACATTAGATTACATACACTATTATTCTATAGCATAGCCACATATGTACATGCTTCTACTTAAGAGGACATGCATACAAACCTCAAAATATTGAATAATTGAGTCTAAATCACTGTCACATTCAATCAATCACTTAATCACATAGTTAACCCATCACAAATCACTAAACTATTGGACATATGATGGTGTGAAGGTGGTTGGTTGTGTAAGTGTTAGCATTGATGATAAACAAGGCTCAACCTAATGATGGAGCTTGATGTCGTGATGGTTGTGATTCCATCTAGGAAAATACTTTGGAGTCATGTTTTGAGGAAGAATATGGGAATAGTGGATAATCAGACTACTTTCATTGGAAATTTCTCTGGAAGATATTTCCAATGGTATGTGAAAGTCTAGAAATGGACTTGGGATTTGAGAGATATGGCCTACTGAAGCTAAGGATGATTCATGCCTTATGCAATGAGCAATATTGGATGTCAGAGGTCTCGATGAATCGCAATGGGAGGTCTTGGCCAATTGGAGGTCTCGATGAATTAGAGGTCCTAGATAATCTCATATTGGAGGCCTCGATGAATTTCATATTGGCGATCGCACATGTTAGATGTCTCACAATATCGGAGGATAATCCTAGACTATACATTCCTTGATAAATAACTGGGGATGCCAAAAAGGAAAATACAAAGGAATTTGATGAAAAAACTAGAGTAGGCGAGGCCCCTTTCTCTCTCCTCTAGGAAATATATGCATAGGCATACGGTTGGCTTTGATAAGGATAACAGGAAGCATCAGAGGAGCTCCAATGTGGACAAGTGGCAAGATATGATTGATTCTAATAAGTGGCACATGGTTGCTTACGTCAGCATGACATCCTAGTATAGAGGGACATGTGGCAGGCTGCTTTGGTGTTTATGGATGGCCTAATGGGCCTTCTCGGAGTGACACATGTCACTAATAAGTAGATGCCACATGGCATGAGACGGCATCACTTCGGCAATCCAAGATCGACGATTTGTTATAGACAAGACATTGTCATAAAGTGGAAATCATCAATAAGGGGCTCTGATGTGGTAAGCACATGGGCTAGATGAAAGAAAAGAAACCAAGGGCTCGACACTTTATAAGGGAATCAAAGGCCCTTGATAGAGTGTTGAAATACTTAGTGCCTTAAGGCCAAGCCCCTAGTCACTGGCCTCAGTCCTATGGTGAGAACTGTGTGATAAGGGTTAAGTGGAAGAAGCTTGAAAATTGGATATCAGCAACCACATGTTTGTGGTTGTTGGTACAATGGCCACAAATGAAACAAATTGATATAGGGGGCTCTGATATGGTTGGTGCTCTATCACTGAACCAAGTCATATGGTGGAGATATAGCAACGGCCTAATGCAAAAGGGGCTAGACTTGATCGGAGGTCAGCAATCGACTATTTCATAGTGTTATATCACCATTACAAAACATTGTGATGAAAAGCTCTGATATGATGGTACGGGGTACCATTAAGATGTATGAATTGATAGTTGGGATTATAAATTCAGAACTAGAAGGTTGATGACCAAAGACCTCCTGTGCACACACTGTAAATAAATGAAAAACAGAGACTCCATGACGATGTACATGTAGATATCTTCTAACAATAAAGAAGCATGGGGAGCCTATATGAAATATGTAAGGAGGACTCAGAGTTAATACACAACATGGAGAGTTAGTTTTATGACAGAGAAGTGATTGTCATCCATCCTTATTAGTTTAATGCAACAATTGAATTGGAGTTTGCGTAAATAAATAGAATAATGGGGTGTCATGCTTGGGGTACATGCATGGGCATAATTGACGATGACAGTGACTACATCAAGCCAAGAGAAACAAAGAAGAAGAATTTTGAACCTCCAGTGATCTAATGGGAGTGTGGGAGTATACTTGCATGAGAGAAGGGAAGTGAGTTTTGTATTAGTGTAGAGTGTTGTAAGGGTAGCATTGTGGTGAAATAGTGGATAGTCGTTAGTAGAGAAAGCAGAACATAGAGCAGAGTGTTGCAATTGTAGTGTTGTGGTGAAATAGTGGAGAGCTTTGATTAAAGAAAGCATAGCAGAGAGAAACTGTTGTAGTGGGAAGCAAGAGGAAGAATACCACAAGTGTTCAGAACGAACAGTGTAAAATATGAATCTACATATAGTCATTAATTTGGTATTTTACTTGTAATTTGTATGCCTTTGTTTTTAGTATGAAAATTGCATTAAATAGTAAAACAATGGCAGTGACAGATTGGTGCTTGCACAGTTAAGAGGTTGGTTCCTCTCAGAATGTTTTTGCTTGCTAAACAAAAGAGGTTGGTGCCTCTTGGCAAGTTGGTGCTTGATAAACAAAATGTGGTTGGTGTTATGAAACCAGCTCAAGAAAAAGATAGAAAAGATAGATCAACGCCTTAAAATTCAGCCTCTTTGAGGGGGCAACCTCCTTGACATTACATAAATGAATGAACAATTCTTGGATGATTCAAATGACAAAACCTCCTTTCTATATATAGGAGTCTAAGGAGTCACAATATAACCCAGCCGACCTAACAATAATAATATAAAGCCACAAAAATAACAATAGAGGGATTCTATGGGGCACAGTAATAACAATATGGGGGAAATAGGGGCACAACAATATTAATAAGGGGTACAACTACAATAGTAATGGGGTAATCACTAGTATTATAGGGACCCAACAAAGGGCTTAAGGAGATCAGCACTCCTCAATGATTGACAGGTTAAGAGGCCTTTGGAAAAGGTTACATGTTAACACAGTTAAGAGAGGATACTATCCTTGACATCAACGTGATGGTATGTAAATTACAAAACGGCGTCTAGCCAATATATGTATACAGACCCTATCAAACAGGTGTCTTCGATGCAACTATTACTCATTAACATATGAGGATCCTATGTTATATATTGTCACGATTTAGTCTCGATCTTTACAGAGATATATTCTTGTGTTATACATACACCATTTCAACTAGAAGTATAACATGATCTTGTTTAATATATACAACATTGCACATTATACCATTTAGAATCATATGAACCTGATGTAATCAAAAGCCTTGCTTTGCGACAGAAGATTAGGTTAGAAATGCACAAGCATTCATTTCATTATGAACACCATTTCAACAAACAAATGCAATACTCATTCATAGCACACATAAACACCATTTCAATTCCAGAAATGTAAGCACATGATTATTGGCATTATGAATATAGAAAGCACTTATCTTGAAATGTTTGGGCAACTAAGTCCGGGACTATGACACTCCACCCAACCGTAGACAACTGCAACCAAGACTCACTTGCAGTTGTCACCCCCGAGCCAAATTCCAGAGGCTGAGGGGTCCTGCTTGGGATTAGGCACCAACTACCGACTGGAATAGGGACTCCAGAGGATCTCTTCCTTAATCCCACCAGCTAACTACTACATCATTTCTTGGCACAAGGAATCTAGAGGTTCACCACTTTTCCAACGAAAGAGCACAAAGAATTCACCCTATTTCCAGGGAGTCCATAATCCACTGCAAAACAAGGAGATAAGTGAGGGAAACTTCAGAAACTGCTTCCACAGCCATAGGGGAGCCTCAGAGCCATTATCCTTCACTTATCTTCAACTTTTCTCTATGCTGAGAAATGCTTGAATGGATACTGAATCATGCCTGAAGGAATCAATGTTCCTCAAGTGAATGCTCTTCTCTTTTCCCTGCTTTGTATCCTCGATGGATGAATGTATGAATCCTCCTCGGTGCCCCCCAATGTTCGACTGAATTTGTGTTCCCATAGATGAAAGTATGAATCAGTGAACATTGTTGCACAATCTCCAAGCTTCATTAATTCCTATCCTTTTTGCCTTGCAATTCTGTCTCTGATCACATGGGCCTGCGTACTTCCTTGCAACCCAATTTAATTCAGAAGACTAATTTTCTAAAGTTAGGCAAACCAACCTTTAATGGTTGACAACAACAATCCAAATTTTCCTCATAAGGAAACCTTTACATCCCAAGCAAGCAACCTCCTCAGCTCTGGAATCTGTGTCCCTTTTGACTCAACCAATTTTAATTATATTTATATTGCAAAATATTTACATTGCATTTTCATAAGGAACTCGGGTTGGGGCTATCACAAACTCCTCCCCCGTGAGGAAACATTGTCCTCGGTGTTCTTTTGCTCTTATGCAATATTGAAAACAAAGTAGAACACATATTGTTTTACACAGTATTTGCAATGCTTCATGCATTCGCTTCAACTAGTAAATGAAAGTATAATCAAAATTCAGTCATTTTCAATGGAAATATTTGGATACTTTAAGCATGTCTAAACCATCCCGACTTGTTCTTCATCTTGGAGTGTTGCTTGCTTCACATGTCCAACGCTTGACATCTTGGCATTCCTTGTCCTTTCAGCTCATTGTATCTGGGCACACTCCCATTGTGCTCCAAATTACAATCAACCAATCTCATGACCAAGAAACCAAATTTATGTATTCCGACCTTCCCTTCTCTACTTCTCAGTCCCTCGGGCAATCCATCCCATGGCTAGGCTTCCTCGCATCGGACGGAACTCAATCTGAGACATCTCACTGCCTCCTAACTATCACACAGGTAATAGCATGCTTCATTGCGATTAGTGGGCATCATTGAGTTCTAGTGTCCCACAATGGCTCTATTTTGACTTTAGCATACCATTGACATTCCACCTTGTGGTTAACTTCATTCAATCGAACCGAGTAAATTTGATATTCGTTCCTACATCATGAGCTCACAGACTTCATCAAATTCATCATAAGGAACTATAATAATTTAAATTGTACCTTATTAGCAGTTAAACCCTATAGTGAACTTGGAATTCTACTTGAATTCCTAGTGCAATGAAACCAAATCAACTCATGATCCAAACAATCATAAATTAGAATATGGTATTTTGATTTGTAATTGAAAGGCTCAAAAATCAATAAAATTCTGATACATATCTTAATTTTCTCCTTGCTTCCTTCTTTGACCATGTACAAACATCGGATGGCTTGCCATCCCGGCAAGAAACCAGTGCCTACTCTTCTCTTTTCCACGTACACACACGAGATGGATTGCCATCCTGACAAGCACACAGTGCCTTCTCTTTTCTTCTCTTCAACTACCACACACACTAGATCGGTACCCATCTCGGCAAGCAGCCAGTGGTGGGTATATGGGATATAATCAAGCCCAATCGCTACCTTGTGAACATCGGCACTACCAACAAGGAACCACTACCAATCTAGATAGTCTTTTGTTGACAAAAGCTCAAGTGTATCCCACACCTTCATGGGCCTAGGTAGTCCCATACCTTCCTGTCCCACATCTCACAACGCTAGGGCCCAGGTAGTCCAATACCTACTTGCCCAAAACATTACACAAAATATGCACATATACACAATATACCACAACACATACACGTACACATGACACAACACAACAAATGCACATGTACAACATAAAACATACACAAGTACAACGGAACATCTGCACATGTACAACACAACACATACATACGTACAACACAACAGATGCACATGTAAAACACAACCGATGCACATGTAAAACACAACAAATAGACAACACACATAA
Source organism: Pinus taeda (assembly GCA_000404065.3). Lineage (NCBI taxonomy): Eukaryota > Viridiplantae > Streptophyta > Pinopsida > Pinales > Pinaceae > Pinus > Pinus taeda. The sequence continues at coordinate 23,874 of APFE030130760.1, forward strand.
CACAGTATGACATGTGCACAAAAGTGTTGTCAGATACAAATACCACGTTGATCCATCCACAAACACCATGCAACACTACTTCTAGTGTCTTTTCCACATGTTGCAGATCATATTGCTTTGTTCTGTTGATATCTTCTTCCAATATACTCTGTAGTATTTCCTACTCATGATATATCGTCATAATTCATGAATCATACTCACATGTTGTTAAAATAGTCGATCAGTGAGGGAAATCCTTATCCCCTTGATCCTTTATTAACCAAGGAACTGTCATGCCATTCACATTTGCATTGAACAAGTTTAACCAATCCCTCTTCCACAACAAGGGCCCCTGACAAAACTTTGTCAAACAAAACAACGTGTTCATATTGCATACAACAATTGGAATGATCATGGACATATCACAGATTTATATGTATATCAAGTCAAGGTCAGGAGACTTCCCTTTTTCCATTCCCATCGCTATCATACCACTATCCATTATTTCCCACGATCCCTACCTGTCTTCCAAGTGTTTTATTAGCACCAAGGCACCACCTTCAGTGACAGTTAGGTTCAATCCTTTGACCAAGGATTTTGGTTGAAAGTTAATACACTCATTGGATGCCTCACAAAATAGGGAATCTCATCGGATGACCTTATTATGACATCCCAAACTTGCATTCATACATTCATCAAATTATTTTTATAAGCATAATTAATGCATAACCAATTATCCTTCCAATAGAATGGTTCTTGAAAATAACCTTTCAAACACAGTGGTATTGCATCTACTCATTTAATTATCGACATAATATAACAAATACTCACACAATATCAAACAAAATCAAGGTTAGGAAACCTCTTGTGCTCATGTAACGAACACACTCATTTGAAAGAACAGTTTCCAGATCAATTTTTGTCCCCATGAGTTCAACATTCCTTGCACTTCTAACCATCACACAAGTGCACATATGTATACATGTACACATGCTTATTCATAAACCAAACGAATTCAAGGCTTCTCCACAAGGCTAGCGACAATCTTGAAGTCTCATATTCCCAAGGTTCCTAGGGAATCTATTCAACACACATATATATGTATGTGTTAAGGAGCTTGAGGGAGTGCCCCCTCCTCCTTCTCAATGTTTTGTATTGTTGATTCTTGTCCCCGTGGCTCGTAGGAACTATTCTCTTCTTTCTTCTTCTTCTTGCGGGGAGAGTCCTTTTTCAGATGCTCTTCCCCGCAACACCAATAGAAGGATATCCCATTCTCCTTTTTAGCCTTATGATGCTTCTTCCTGCTATTACCATTCCTCATTTTTAGGGTTCAACTTGATATTTCATTTCCGGCAACTTCTTTTGCAACTAATCATTCCACTCAACCAATTCTTGTTTCCTAGTGAGTTTTTTGAGTTTTGCTCTACAAATCCAAATTCCTGAAGGTTATTTTCCCTTGGAGGGATGTCCCTCTTCCTCGTTCTTGATTGGCTTGGTCCATATCTTGTTGCACCATTCGACGATACATGTTTCCTTTCATTACCAAATAGTCCTACTATGTGCTACCACATACACTCAAATGTTAGTGCACAAAATTAGTTAACACATGCTACTTGTCATCTAACCATGTCAGGCCAAGTATGTAATTTTGCAACTGTTACACATCTTGAAGATCATCATCAAACACGTATCATAGACCAATGCACCAGTTATCACATGCATAAGATTCCTTTCCAAATTTAGCAATGCATATGTATTAATGTTATTTATAATCATCATTATGCCAAAGCAAAAATTAGAGTTCAATTTTTGACCCATACTAACACAACACTATTTATTATCATCCTCTCTTCTGAGGCCACACTATTGTTTTAATCAAATTTTGAACACAAGAATTCTGCCCTCTTATCAAGGTCAACAGGAGCCATGGCATCTACAACTCAAAGGTTCAGTTAGAGAAAAATTCATGTTGTCTTAGCATTTATCATACTTATAATTGTCATATTCACACAAATGCATTATAGGACCTACATGCAATTCAAGTCAACACATTTCGTAACATTGTCCCAGTCAGTATGCACTATCCTCATGCAACTAGTGAGTAACTAACCATGATCTCCATTGCTATAACAAATACCTGCAACCAAGTACTTTCAATCACTTGGCTCCCTAAAAGTTGCTTAACATCATATCTCTAATATCTTGAGGCACTACATCATATACGGACCATTGGATGATCCCATCCAATTGCCATATATATATATATACAAGGTCAATAGTCGCAAGCATGGTATGCAACACAATCAATCACAGAATCATGCGAGCATTCACATGCACACATATCTCAATTTAAACGTTAATCATATGTCTTAAAATCTAGCACCTAATGTGTGCATTTTACATCCCAGCATAATGTTTAAAAAACAAAATTCCTATGCACACACACACACACACACATATGTATATACTTGCTTGTTTACAATCATGGATTTAAAGGTACAAAGGGATCAATCTTCTGCATGAATACCTACCATCTTATAATCAACAATTGTCATATTCATGAATGCATCTTGGGTATGCATGCAATCACATAATCCATCCATCATAATGCTACACACACGTATCATAGACCAACGCACCAGTTATCACATGCATAAGATTCTTTTCCAAATTTAGCAATGCATATGTATTAATGTTATTCATAATCATCATGTCAAAGCAAAAATTAGAGTTCAATTGTTGACCCATACTAACACAACACTATTTATTATCATCCTCTCTTCGGAGGCCACACTACTGTTTTAATCAACTTTTGAACACAAGAAGAATTCAGCTCTCTTATCAAGGTCAACATGAGGCATGGCATCTGCAACTTCAAAGGGTCAGTTAGAGAAAAATTCATATCATCTTAACATTTATCATACTTATAATTGTCATATTCACACGAATGCATTATAGAAACTACATGCATTTCAAGTTAACACATTTTGTAACATATACCCAATCAACATGCACTCTGCTCACGCAGTGAGTAACTAACCATGATCTCCATTGCTATAACAAATACCTGCAACCAATTATTTATCAATCACTTTCTGCCTAAAACTTGCGTAACATCATACCTCTAATATCTTGAGGCACTACATCATATACGGACCATTGGATGTTCCCATCCAATTGTATACACACACACACACACACATATATATATATATATATATATATATATATAAGTTCAATAGTCGCAAGCATGGTATGCAACACAATCAATCACAGAATCATGCGAGCATTCACATGCACACATATCTCAATTTAAATGTTAATCACATGTCTTAAAATCTAGCACCTAATGTGTGCATTTTACATCCCAGCATAATTTTTAAAAATCAAAAGTCCTATGCACACACACACACACACACATATATATAGATATACTAGCTTGTTTACAATCATGCCTTTACAAGTATGAAGGGATCAATCTTCCGCATGAATACCTACCATCTTCTAATCAACAACTATGATATTCATGAATGCATCTTGGGTATGCATGCAATCACATAATCCATCCATCACAATGCTACACCAAGCATTCACCTGCACAAGTAAGCAACCAACATAAGTAGACAACCATCAAGCACGTCATTCTCTATCAAGCTACAGATCCTGCATCTACAAGGTCAACACTAAACCCCTACCTTTGAGTTCATCGAGTTCCAGTATGACAAGAAAGCATTAACCACCTATGACAAAACACCCCTAATAAACATAATAACCATTTCTTCATATAGAAATAGTTAACCTCCATCAAGGTCCTTGCCATATGCCTACCAGGCCATGAAACTCTCACACCCCAATTAGCTAGCATACACATAGCTCACCATATGACCAACAATGATGATACACTAAAGCAATCGTATACTTAACCATGCCACATAACTAGAGAACCACGTAAATGCATCAATAATGTCTCAATAGAATTAAAACTCAGCCCTAACTATTATCAGCCTCACTCTTTAAACAAACAAGGCATTAACCACAAGAATGAGTGCTTACAAGGAAAAACATGGCAACCAACACACAAAAACAACCCTCCTGATGCCAGCCAACAATCATATGCATTGTCAAGGCATTTATCACAATAACATGCCAAACATCATTGCAATTAATATGCAATTCCAATCAACACCTTGAGAAAGATACCATCCTACTCACATCAAGACCATTGAGCTCCATCCCAAAACCAGGGATCCAGGCATTATTACCATGCAAGCAATAAACCAATTTTAGACCGGCTTTTAACACCTAAACATTAGCTTATCTAATTTACTAAAGATCATTATTCAACCCCTTTTCGTGAACTCTGTTGCTACTTGCCCATGATAGAGCCCATCTAGTTCAAGTGTTGATCTTGGATGCTCTGATACCACCTGTAACAACCTTACCCCACCTACCTCAATGGGATGTGTTGTTACTACTAATCCAACTCTTATATTGTCAATAGAATGGGATCATTAGTATTATTATTATTATTATTATTCTTTTTTCTTTTATTGTCCTTTATCCATTTTAATTATCAGTTATCATTCTACGGTTCGGATGAGTCATCTTCGATCCTCAACTCTTCCTCAGAGTCTCCCAAACTTGGTGGACATATGTTAGGCATAATATATGCCATGCGTCTCCTATCGACACGTCCCACCGTGCATTAACCCCCCCGAGCCAATGAAAAGTTGCCACACAAGCTCGCTCGAATATTCCCACCAACACCATCCAATCCTACAATCGCGATGAAGGCAGAGAAATGGACGGTCAGCAGGTGAATTGCGGCAGGTCATTGTGCCCAACCGTTAATGGGAGAGTACCTTGACACAATCAGAGTTCCGACTATGGGTTCCAAATCTCCCATGCAACGGTCCACAGTCGCTCCACCCAACCAACATCTCATGTTAATTGCGCCACCCCCACCTCTTTTCCAATGACATCACGGGGATAGGTGTCACAGACCACTCCCGCTATCGGATCTCCAGTGACCTTTGTCATCCGACTGAGGTGGGGCCCTGGTATAGTAACACCTGTGTGGCCTCCACACCAACCCAATGCCTTATCCCGGTGCTTCCCAAGTCTACTCCTTTTTGTGTCTCCGGGGTAGGACCTCCAGGACACGTGGGACAATGGGCCACACCTCTACTCCTTACTTTGAGGTGGGACCACCATGACACGTCATCCCTATCCCTTCACCCCAGCAACCCTCATGCGACTACTCCCTTTTTCGTCAGGATAGGACCATCAGGACAAGTCATCCTGGTCCCATCTTCCCGACAACTCCTAGCATGTTATCCTGATGCTATTTCAGGGGAAAACCTCCAAGACAATTAGGTCAATGGGCCACACCCTCGCACAAACCTCGTTCGAGATTGGTGCCAACTATGGCACTGCCATGTAATCCCACTCTGAGTCAACCTGCTCCCTCTCGCACTTGATCTTGGGAATGCTCCATGGTTGATCAACGAGTTGACCTGTCAAGTGGGTCCGCCGCTAGCTAATAACATGGTTGTCGAGCCACGCATTTTCCATCAGGGCGCGACTTACGTCATCCCGACAAACAATTACGCTTTTACATTTAACTTCGGGGAAGGCCCAGCGAGCTGATTTTCTTACGGCCAACCCCTCACCAATCTTGTTACAGTCGAGGCGAAGTGGACGCCACTCTATCTCGACCCAGGTAATCTAGCACTCCACAGCAAGTTTCCCCATTTAAACATGCAGGACCTTTTTTTTCGGCGTTGAGTTGTCGAGCGGGTTCCACTCCCAACCAATTAGATTTCTGCCTCCAAGTTGTAAGCCCAGCTAGCCCAACGACAATCATCCCTACCAACCCTTTGTTGTGCTAACTTAGAACTTCTGGGGTGAGGTCTCTGAGCCATGTCACCCCACTCTCGCTCAATTGCGATAAGGCAGAATCTCAACAGCCAATTTATGGTTCTCGCATCTAGGTCTTTTGTAAGACCGATTGCATAATCTCACCCGAATAGCTTGTAAACTAAGGCATGCTTGACGTCGCCATAAAGCGCTCTATGCATAACGTAGCCCTTCGAGCATGGATTCATCCATGACTTGGTTGTGATGGCTCTACAACTAACAGAAAGTGTGCCATCATTCTGCCAAGGCCACCATGGATCCCTAAGAATTCATGGTGCTATCCTCCTGAGCTTACAATCGAACTACTTTTCCTGATTACACGTTAGTTGCAAAATACCAAAAGGGCTTAAGGAGATCAACACTCAAATGATTGACAGGCCAAGGTGCACCCCAAGGCTTGTAATGCCTTGATCGACAACGTTTTGATTTGTCAACGTCAAAGAGAATCATACGATCCATGGCAACTAAAAGTGCACTGTTGCACAATTATGGTTCCGGCTATGGGTTCCAAAACCCCCATGTGACGGTCCACAACCACTCACCCAACCGATGGCTCACGTTAATTGCGCCACCCCCACCTCATCAAAACCTTTGTGGTATGTTTCCCTCATCCATCATTGTTCTTTTCAATTGTTGTACTAACTTATTGGTTCATTCAGCTACATTGTTCTACTATGGAGTTTCTACAATGATGAATTTCCTTTGTATGCTATGCTCCTTACAGTAATCATCAAATTCTTTAGAGGCAAACCCTTCACCATTTTCAGATCATATACACTTTATTTTGCAGTTAGTTTCATTTTCATCCATAGATGTTAAAGCTTTTGAAATTTTTTTAAGCTTGCCATCAATAATTAATAATAAATATAACTTACCATTTGGATTTTGTGTTCTTGCAAGACCACATAAGTTCATGTGAACTAGTTGTAACAACCCTAGTCAAAATTCCATGAAATAAAGTTAATAAAGGGAAAATAATAACCAATATCATGGGACACATATTCCAAGTTGAATGTTCGGTGAAACATCCTAGTGTAGGTGTTCATTTGGTTTATTATGGAAAAGGAAATGGCAAAGGCTTTGGAAATGCATGAAGCATTAATTGGCATTTTATCTATAAAAATAAAGAAAATTAGGAGAAAATAAAGGTGAAAGGTCATAGGTTGCATGTGCGGAGGAAAATGAAGGAAACTAATGGAAAATGAAGAAAATAGAGGTCTCATTAATAAAAAAATATTTTGAGGATTAGTTGGTACCTTTTGTCAGTTCAATTTTGGAGCTTTCTCTCTATTCTCTCTCTCTCACACTCTTGGACACTTAGAGTTTTCTTAGAGTACTCTAGCATTGGATCAACAAAGTAAAGGAAGGATCAAGAAGGCAAAGATGAAGCAAGGAAGAGCAGCTACAATGAGATTATTTGTAGGTATCAATTTGCATACATGATTTTCTTGCTAGATTTGGCATGTATGGTACATGCATTAGTGTATTTGGTTCTCTTGTAGTCACTGGCATGGGTTTTCCCAGGTATGACAATGTTCTTCAGCCTTGCCTTGCGATTTCTAGATAGACATGGTGTGGTGGGTTCTGTTTTATTTGGTTAAGCTAAATTGTTGGGTGGTTTTGAAATTGAGTGAGGTGGTCTCTGAAACAAAGAGCACAAGGCCTAGGAATCCTTGAACTGAACTGGGATTGCGGTAAAGGAAGATTTTGTGTGCCTTTGTGGGCCTAAGAATCCTCGACCGGTGAATGGTGGGATATATGGTAAATCCTAGAGGTGTGTGCCCTTGATTAGGCCTGAGAATTCTTGACCAGTGAATGGCGGGATATACGGTAAAGCCTGGAGGGTGGAGTCTTCATTAGGCCTAGGAATCCTCAACTTTTGTATGGTGGGATATACGATAAAGCCTAGAGACTAGGAAACAAGAAAATTACTCATGGTGTAGGTGGAGAAATCCAATGAAATCCATGTTTGTTTAGGACCTAGTGATCTGGTGGGGATTGCGATAAATATTAAGGGGACCTGGTTTGGTTTGGTTTTGAGTCCCACATTCATGCTTGGAATATGGCACGAGGGTGATTGGTTGAAAGAAAAATTTGGTTCAGTCAATCTATAGTCGGGTGGTTCTTGGAAGTCCCAAACCTAGTTGGATTTTGCATTCATTAATAAGAGCTCTTTCTCTTTGGTATTTAATGTGTAAATGTACATGCTTATATGTGGATTTTATGATTGTTATATCCTTGTTATTTATGTTGGTTATAAGTACGTTTTATGACAGACTTGATGTATGTCTCTCTGTAACAACGCTGGTGAAAATTCAATGTAATAAAAGTTACTAGAGGAAAAACAATAACCACGGTTGATGGGACACCACGTTGAGGCCATTATCTATGTACTTGGAATCTCACTCCAACAGTTTAATGCAAAAATATTTGCTAAAGCTTTAGTAGTACTAGTATCATCACATAACCTGAATTTTTCTATCAATCTCAACATAGCCAAATTATACCTTCATGGGACCAGGGATTTGTCGAAGTGAACGCCATTTACAATGAACATAGTTAAGACCTTGCCAATGATTTATTCAAGCATTTGTATGAGTCTTCAATACACAAATCCATTCTTCCATGGTGTTTGTGAGTTTTCTCATCCTATAGCTTACAAACGGATCCCCAAAAATTGGAAATGAATCAGTGCCTTGAAATTTGCTAATATAAATCCTAGTGGAATTGGGAAGAAAGATTAACCAATGGAGAGTGGGGATGGGGTAACAACAACTAGCTCAAAAAGTGGAACAATTACAAGTTGAATCCATCCAGCTCATAGATGATCTTACTGCAGCACAAATCACAATGCACAAAGTCATTCCCAAGAATAAATATTATAGGATTGGTAGAGGAAACAAAAACAATGACACACTCTGCTAAATAAATGTTTGAAAAAATTGTGGTGAAGACTGTAGAGTTTCTTTATTCCATTGGTGCACAACCATGACAAAGTAGCCCAAGGAAAATCCATGAGTAGTGTTGGGGACTATTGGCGATAAGAAAGAACAATGAGGAAAGGGAGGATAATTTTGAAATTTTTCCAAAGTGTGGAGAAATCATGCAAAGGATGGAGAAAACTATACATAACATGCCACAAATGTCTAACAGACTGCACAGATGTGTGACAAAGGTCAAGAAGACTATGCCTTAAATGAAATATTCCTTGATCATTAGCGTATCCTCCACCTATGTTGGTTGGTTAGATATGGACAGTGACGATGATTCATCCTGGTTTGGTCCAAAGAATGGTTGTATCTTAGCATGTATGATAGGATAATGCATTAGAGTGAGCTAACTAGGTGATCTTGCTAGGGATTCCCTGAAGTATGATGTTGAAGACAAAAGCTATAAAATGAGTTGTTTCCAATAGAAGTGGGTTCTATTACCTAATTACTAGTTTTTTTGGGCTCTGTTTGATGTTATTTTTGTCCTAATGTTGGATAATAGTTTTTCTTTCTAGATTTCTTGATGATTGTACTAGGATCTAATAATTTGTTATTCTATTGTCAATATTTACTTGGTTTATTGTAATGGTGTTTGCTAGATAGTGTAATATGAACGATCATAATTTGAGTTCCCGCATTCGGGTATATGGGGATTGTGTATAACTTGTGCTACTGATGCATAATATAAATATGAAATATCCATTGATTTTGTTACAGTTCCATGGTTCTATCACTTATGTATTTTGTATCAATAGTGAGATCAATGAATGAGTTACAAAGTCTTAACAAGGTTTGCAACAATATTTTGTGTGAATAATTTATAGTTGAATTATATTGTAAATAATTGCGTCACTATATAAATAAATGAACTCTGTTTCTTTTATTTTGCAATGGAGTTGGATTTTCACTCACACAATGAATTTTTTCAAATGTTTAATTTTCTGGTTTAACACTTATTATGTTCAAATGATACATGCTGTAGTTGCTAGGAAGGTTTCAATGTATGTTGTAGGGGTGTATGAATTCATTTATGTTTAATGAATATATCTATGACATATGGAAACTACATTAATTTAGTGTGGGTATTTTCATCCAGAGTGATCTTTATTTCCATTGTTTCCTTGCATAACCTTATGTTGACAGGGCGAAGTGAACTACCAACACTAAGGGGGTCTATTAAGTCTAAATTCCCAATTAGACCTCACACCATTTGGGATAGGATCCCCATTTGGTATGTGGGACAACCTTACCACCATGTGTGTTTTCTCTTGGCTTTCAAATGCAAAGAAGCTATTGTGAGAGCAAGTGTGAAATGCCTAGAGAATGAGGGCAGAATCAACCCATAATTGAAAACGTGTAAAACAATTTAGAAGAACATAACAACAAAACAATAAGAAAAGTATGCCTCTAGAGGAATCAATTAGCTAAGACCATTTGAAACATACCAATAAGAAACTACTATAGGTTAAAGACAAACTAGTTCACAGTTAGTTACTAGCATAGCATGGAATAAGAGAGCAGAGGTTCAAAGCAAACACATAATTCATATGCCACGAATTAGTTCGTTAACATAAAACTAATATGGAAGCACACATGCAACATAATAGGAGCATTGGTTAGCCATTACAAGAAACAAACGGATGTATGGGAATCTATGCCAAAATGAAGAACTTCTTATTGATAATTTTGCAAAGCCAATTACATGTGCCACAAACCAATCAAAATACAATAGTGGAATGAGGGTTTCTCATATCATCTCCTAAACCAACCCTAGCCTTACCACCACTCAACCTAAAATTTTTCGAGAGCAAGAGTGCTCTAGCTAAGCACAAACATATATCTAAATGCTAGCAAAGCTCAAGTTCCCAAAGCCCCTTCCACTTGAGGTATGAGGATATATTTCTAAAAATAGGTCAAGTGATCTTTCGCCTTCCCCATGACTTTTTATATGCCCCATGAACTTTTAATCCTAATGAATTTTCCTATTCATAGTGGCTCACATGATTTTAGCATTTTTTATTTTTATAATTATGACATAAAATAACATTTTAAATATAAAAAAAGGAGCACAATGAACTTTCATGTTACATTAGATTTGAATTCCCGATTATTGTTGTCGCTAAGAAATCAAACTTCCATGTTAATTATCATGTTTCATTGATAAAATTATGGATCATCTGGAGCTTTCTCCTTTTCTTGTACCATATCAATGTGAACTAATCTTCCTTTCCCATAACTTGTATTGTCCTTCAACCTGCTTTCGTGACTTCTGCTTCCCGGACAGTGTATTTCTTTGTGAAGCTTTGATAATCCCAGTGCCTTCTCAGGGGAGAGTTCAAGAGTCGGGTATATATACAAAATCAATCATCGAAAGACATCTCACATCCTCCATACGACTACGTCAAATTATTTTTTTCTTTTTGTTTTCCATTACATTTATTTCATTTGATTTGAGAGTTCAAGAGTCAAGTATATATGCAAAATATGCTTCTCCTCCATTTTCATCCAAAAGGAGCACCCACAAGGAGATGATTCTACCTCGCCCGCTCGAAGAGTTCAATGGCATTTTCAGGTAATGCCTAAAGCATTTCTAGAGAAAAATCACTGACATATTTATTCCTTTCAATTTATGAAACAAAACTTCACCCATATTATTGTGAATACTTGACTTTTTAAACATTCAATAAACATGTAGGATGGACTCCAAACAAGGCATTATTCATATGAGAGAGTCCCCATACATTCAATAAACATCCAGGCTAGACTCTGAACAAAGCATTATTGATACAAGGGAGTCCCTAGACATTCAAGAAATATTTTAAGAGGCTATCTTAGACTCACCGAGTTTTGAATTTATGACCTTACAGTGGAAAATAAAGAAAATTGTATTGAACTGGACTACAAAGGGCTCCCTAAAATGGCCCTAGTCAGGGGAAAAAATAAAACCTAGAAGGTTGAGTAATTGTGGAGGGATATTACTATGAAGAGGGCCATAATTATAGAATAAGAATTAGAGACGAAGTGGACTGGGAAGGGAAAGTGACGATTAGGGGTTTCACCATGTTATAGGACGATAATGATCTATGGGGATGATCGTAAGGGAAATTCAATGCTATTATTGACAAGATTCTCAAGAGATTTCCAAACATTCTATAAAAGGCTGGACCAAAATTGAGAAAGATATTATTCACTTGAAAATTGAGAAACTTGCTAGAAATTCCAGAAAGAGTCATGCCATAAAAAAATTAAGTCAGTTTCACAATAAAACTAGTAAACTAGATGTTTTAGCTTATAGACACCAAAAAGTATGTTAATCGATTTTGGCTTTATTTGGACCGTCAAAGGCTTTATTTAATGACCAAAAATCTACCCTAAATTTATAGGGTTTCGACCTCATGACCTACTACATGCAAATGAAGAAAATCCCATTGTGATGGAACGCGAATGACTTTCTGAAATTACCTAGGCTAGCAGATGACTTTGTGAAATCACCTAGGCTAGAGGAATAGTCAATTGGAAGGTTAGTGGTCGATCGAGGGAGCTTGCTAACTTCTCTGTGTCCCTCTCCTTCACAAGAATTCTTTTAGTTTTGTCGACCGAATGAAATTTCCTTTAACCGCTCTTCAAATCCAGAAGGAGTGTAACTAACACTCTAATACCACTTGACGCAGCTAAAATTAGTTTCTTGCAAGCACCGTTACTACCAAGCCCTTTTAACTCATCTTCTATTATATAACTCCTCTTTTATATATGTGCATCGATGCTTTAAACTCCACCCTATCTCCAAACCTCACACTACAAGTATCGACTTTGCACCTGAGTTCTTGCGCGTTCATCCCTCCATTAATCTTCTTTCCAAACCCCATGTTCATTTTTCACATGCCCCGTCTTGATAGTGCTTAAGTTCTTACCAGGCGCATTTCCATAGTTTGAACACACAATTAGTCAGAAATTTGAGGGTCGAACACAATGCACCCAAAAAGGAAAGTAAAAAAAAAAAACACAGCAACGTTAACTAGGCGATTCTATCTCAAAGATCCCATGACGATTCAACCCATTTGGAATTTCGAACGAAGTCAGGGATTCAAATTATTTATCACACGCCAACTCTATTAGGGATCAGTCTAATGCGGTCTACTATGGCTAGGTCCACACCTTGTTCGAGGGTCTGGTTGTTCTTCAACTGACTTACCTCGTTTAAAGCCCAAAGGCCCAAATGTTTCAAAATTCTTACACAATTCCAAGGCATGCTCTGCCTTTCAAATTTCCTTTCATGGGGTTTCCGCTCTCTGCTCACAGTTCCAACTCATATTTAGGACATGTTTTTTATTTCTTTCTTTGCTTAAACCATGCATAGAATGCACCAAGACCTAGCTCAATATTGGACGACGACATGGATCTTTCTCCTTTATGCCAATTCAATTTTGTTGCAGTCTCCTTTGGTCTGCGACTTCACTCTGATACTCTCGGCCTTACTCTGAATGCATCAATACACTCGGCCTTCTCCTAAAGGAACGAAACGTGTGATTCTTCTTTGTTGGCATACTCGGGGATCTCGACAGTCCCTTACACTAGTCTTCCAGTTCTGAATCTAAGTTGATTCATATGTTCCTCTGGTTCTCCATATGCACATGTAATAGAGATCCTCCTAATACTCAGTCGTTTTGCTCACACCACAGAGAATTTATTCTCGTACACATACATAAGATAAACATACAGGAAACTTCGATTTGCATTAAAATATCAGAATGACTACATATTTATAGAGGGAATGGCCTGTACTAATTACTGCAATAGACTCTCCCCTACAAATGCCTCTGATTTGCACACAGATCACCACTGACTACTCTAGCTCTACACGCATATATAATTTCCGAAAAGCTTTCCTACATCGTGGGAAATATCATAATGGAATAAAGAGAACTTGGACATATGTCCAAAACTATCGAACACCTCATCTAGACACATGTTGCATCTACAAAACACTCATTTGATCATAAGACTAGTTTATCAAAACAAACAAACAATCTGGCAGTTCCTAATTTTTCTAGACGCAGGACAGAAGTAATTATATCAAAATTCACTAATTCTCATTTACACAAATTACAATGGGAGGGAAATATATTTTCATGACCCCTTTGGGTTTGCATAAAAGTTTTTTTTACTAAGAGTTGATGTTCCTACATTATAAATTAGTAAATTCTCATAATTTCATGTAGCATAAGCTTGTGAATCAACAAAATCGTATGAAGTGTTTCGCGAATTCATAAAATTCAAAAGCAAAATTTACACAAATTACAATGGGAGGGAAATATATTTCTCTTTGAAGAATTTTTATGCCCCCTTAGGTTTGCATAAAAGTTGTTTCACTAGGAGTTGATGCTCCTACATTAGAAACTAGTAAACTCTTATAATTTAATGGAACATAAGCTTGTAAATTAACAAAATTGTATGAAGTGTTTTGCAAATTCATAAAATTCAAAAGCGACAAAGCATATAAATTCCCCAAAAAGAAATAAGCAAGGTTAGAGGGGAGAGGATGGGAGCTTAAACATTATATGGAACATAATCTTGACCAAAGAGTGGGCCCATTAACAAAAACCAACCCAAAAACAAGAGAAGGAAAGGATTTGCCAATAGTCTTTAGTGATGGTCATACTTGATTGCATATCACTTTAATGTAATACACCAAGTATTGGTAGGACTTGTTGTAACTTTCGAATAAGTGCCCACACTTCTTCGTCATTCTTCTATTCCTCCCTTGCTTCATTTATCCAATCTGGTTGGATAATAGAAATGGAACACAACAATGCTCCCACATCCTCATCCTTTCTTGAGAGTGCATCCGCGACCACATTTGGCTTCCCTTTTTTGTAGATTATTTCAAAGTCATAACCCAACATCTTTGTGACCCACTTTTGTTGCTCTTCAGAGGATAATCTTTGTTCTAAAAAGTATTTAAGGCTATCATGATCTGTTTTTACAATAAATTGCTCTGGAAAGTGCCATAATATCAAGCTATCCATGGGAGAATATGTATTGACTAGCCCAATGCTCTCCATTCCAATGGGAGGTGATGATGTTGTATTAGGAGTCCAATGGCTACAATCCTTGGGTACAATAGCTTTTAATTTTCAAGAACTTTTCATGAAATTTTCTATGGAAGGAAAGGAAGTTGTATTAAGAAGTATTGCAGGGAAACCGGGAAAGTAATTCAGCGCTGATACCAAATGTTATGAAAACCAGCTCAAGAAAAAGAATAGAAAAGATAGATCAACACCTTAGAATTTAGCCTCTTCGAGGGGGCAACCTCCTTTACATTACATAAATGAACAATCCTTCGATGATACAAATGAAAAAGACCTCCTTTCTATATATAGGAGTCTAAGGGGTCATAACATAATCAGAGCCTACATAACAATAATAATGTAAGGGCACAATAATAACAATAGGGGCACAACAATATTAATAAGGGGTACAACTACAATAGTAATGGGGTAATCACTAGTATTATGGGGACCCAACATAAAAAATATGAGATTGAAGTGAAACATAAACATGTTGTCCTGGATAACATAAGTTACTGGCAAGTGTTTGACAATGAAAAACAGTTAAACAATTTTTTACAATTAAAGGGAGAGTTTGCAAATTTGCATATTGATATAGAAAGTAGTGTTGAAGATGATAGTCAAAAGAATATTTTGAGTCAGATCAATGAGAATTCCGATGAACATGAAACAGAGCTTAAAATCCTGCAATTAAAAGATAGTGTAATACCAAGAGGTTTGGTACCACTTGAAGAATTATTTGATTTCAATGATGTGGCTTAAAAGCCCAAAATGCAGCCTGTCGGAGCTAAAGTAGAGGATTGTAACATCCGGACTAAAGATAATCCAAAGATTGTGAAGCTTTCTAAATCTTTACCTCCTGAAAAGAAACATAAATACATTGATTTATTCAAAGAATACTCTAATGTTTTTGCATGGGGATACAAAGATTTGAAGGCCTATGATACCAGTATTATTCAGCATACTATTCCTATTAAAGAAGACTAGAAACTTTTCAGGCAGAAGCTAAGGAGAGTGAATCCCCTTCTGCTGCCTTTAATTGAAAAAGAGATAAGGAAGCTTTTTGATGCCAAGATAATTATACCTTCGATATTTTCTAAATGGTTATCAAATCTAGTACCAGTGAGAAAAAGACACTAGAGAAAAAAGGTTATGTGTGGATTTTCGAAACCTTTAATACATTTTCTCTCAAAGATAATTACCCTTTACTCAAAGATATTCTTCAGAGGGTAGTCGATTCTAGCAGTATTTCATTGCTTGATGGTTTTTCGAGTTACAACCAAATTTCAGTACATCCAGATGATCAAAACTAAAGAACCTTCACAACACCTTGGGGTACTTTCATGTATGTGAAGATGCCTTTTGGGCTTACGAATGCAAGAGAAACTTTTGCAAATGAGAAGGATAGGTTTATTCTAACATATCTAGATGACATTACTATATTTTCTAAAACTAATGAAGATCATTTGTTTCATTTAAAAATTGTCTTTGAGAAATGCAGGAAATTTCGTATTTCCTTGAATCCTAAAAAAGTCTCTTTTTGGTCTTGAAGAGGGTAAATTGTTGGGACATATAATTTCCAAAGATGGTATCTGAATTGACCCAAGTAGAATTGAGGATATCATGAAAATTGATCCCCCAAGAAACAAAAAGGAAGTATAGTCTTTCATTGGTAGAATTAATTTTCTAAGGAGGTTTATCCCAAATTTAGTTGAAATCTTAAGAGCTATCACCAACATGTTGAGAAAGGACAGTGAATAAAATGCAATGCGGAAGAAAAAAGGTATTCAATGAGGTAAAGTCAAGTTTGACTCGTGCTCTTGTTTTAGCCAGTCCTGATTTCACTAAAGATATCATTATTTTTTCTTTTCCTTCAGAACATACTATTGCAGCAGTACTAATGCAAAAAAACGAGGGATATGGGCAGCCCATAGCCTTTTTCAGTAGGGGGTTAAGAGATGTTTCTTTGAAATACAATATTATGGAAAAACAAGCTTTTTCCTTGGTAAAAGCTTTGAAAGATCTCAAAGTGTATATCTTACATTCTCATATAATTGTTTTTGTTCCCAATGCAATAGCAAAGGACATCCTTACTCAAAATGATCTAGATGGAAAAAGGGGTATGTGTATAGTTGTTATTTTAGATTATGATACTGAGATTAAGCCTACAAAGCAAGGGTTAGCTAAATTAATGGCTAAATCAAATTTGCATACATTGGACATCAATTTCATTACTGCTCTAGACGGTGAGGAAGAGTCTGTACAACAAGTATCAGAGAGTTTGTTACTTCCCCTTGGTACACAAACATTGTTTATGTTCTACAACATTTACAAGATCCACCAGGTGTTTATGTTTTACAACATTTATAAGCTCCACCAGGTTTGGAAAAGACTTAAGGAAATATTTCTGAAATTAAACGTTGTTAAATTCTACATTCTGGATCAAGATTTATATTGAAAGAGGATGCTAGGGGGATTTTATTGAACTGTTTGTTGGAGGACGAAGCAGATAAGATAATGGAAGAGTTTCATAAAGGTGACTGTGGAGGGCGTCTTTTCTAGAATACTACAACAAATAAAACCTTGAGAGTTGGCTTCTATTGCCCTACCTTATTTGTTGATGTGCATAAAAGGGTTTCCACTTGTCATCAGTGTCAAATTTTTGAAAGGAAAAGGAAACTCTTATGTTTTCCTATGAAGCCTATTTCAATAGAAGTACCTTTTCAGGAGTGGGGTTTGGATTTTTTGGGGAAATTCATCCTCGTTCGTCAGCTCAACACAAGTGGATTCTGACAACTACAGATTACTTCACCAAATGGATAGAAGCAGTTCAAACTAGGTAGGCCACAAACTTGGTAATTATTCAATTCATGGAAGGTAATATTCTTTCTAGGTTTGGTTGTCCTCACAAAATCATCATTGATAATGTTGCATTTAAATCTAAAAAGATGGTAGATCTTTGCAATAAATATCAAATAGTTTTAGGACATTCTACTACCTATTATCCTCAAGGAAATGGGTTAGCAGAATATTCTAACAAGAGCTTGGTCAAAATAATAATGAAGTTGTTACAGGAAAATAAGAAGTCTTGGCACAAAATGTTGAGGAATGCCTATGTACTGACATGGTGAGCACTAAGAAATCAATTGGAATGTAACCTTTCCAATTGGTTTATGGAATTGATGCAGTTTTCCCTACCTCCCTGGGAATTCCAGTGTTGAAAATATTGCAGGAATTAAAAGTTGAATCAAATAACACCTGCCATCTTATAATCAACAACTATCATATTCACAAATACATCTTGGGTTTGCATGAATCACATAATCCATCCATCATAATGCCACACCAAGCATTCACTTGCATAAGCAAGCAACCAACATAAGTACACAATCATCAAGCACATCACTCTCTAGCAAGCTACAGATCCTACATCTACAAGGTCCACACCAAACCCCTACTTTTGAGTTTCATCTAATTCGAGTATGACAAGAAAGCATTGACCACTGAGGTCTTTTCCATATGCCAACTAGGACATGAAACTCTCACACCCCAATTAACTAGCATACACATAGATACAAAATTTCATAAATATACATAATGCAAGCAAAGGCTCACCATATGACCAACAGTTATGCTACACTAAAGCAATCCCATACTCAACCATGCCACATAAGTAGAGCACCACGTAAATGCATCAATCATGTCTTACAGGAACTAAAACTCATCCCTAACTATTATCATCCTCATTCTTTAACCAAACAAGGCATTAACAACAAGAATAAGCGGTTACAAGTGTTGGGACGAGAAAAAGGTATGATTTCTCTTCACTTAATGCTTCATTTATCATTCATCCTTATATTTTTATCTCTGTTTATAGAATAAAATGAGGAAAATATCAGTCAAAGTTGGAAGAAACTAGTCGATGATATAATACGCGAATTCAGTACAAAAAAAATGAGTCTTTGCTATCTTTGAATGCAAAGATGCGAATGGGCAAAAGTTGTTCAGTTGGCAGGACAACACGAGGCCATAAAGGGAAAAAGCCACGGTCTCTGGGGCAGACAAGGAAGCGGAAGATCAGTTCGAGTACTCATGTTTTATCATATGATCAGATTTTATATTACAAAATCCTCAAGATCTCCTGATCCTAAGGATTTGCTTTTATCCAAGTTTCCCTTTTATGTTATAAAAGGCCGAAAGGCAACTAGATGACGGTTCATACTTTTAATATGTAATTATTCTCTTTAGAGTAAAAACGTTGTTAATTTAGTGACTTCGTTAGTTGTTACTTTGAAGTTAATGGAAGAAGGTTGTGCTTGATACATCTCCGTATTCTCGGTTTTTATCAAGCAGAGGCTTCTGGCAACTCTGGGCCCAGTCACGAGAAGTTCCACTGCTCCTTTGTGTTATAGTTTACATTCAGTCCTTGTATTTGATTTAATGTTTAGTTCTTTTGCTTATCTTGAAGATTGGTGATATTGATCTATACTGCTATTCACTTAGCTTTATACTGGAACTGCGAGATAGACTTAAGTAAGCGCCTTAATTAGAATGAGTGGATGTGTCATTGATTGTTGTTCAGATTGAATAGGTGTTATCATAGATCATGAGAAGCAAGACTAAGTAACTTTTACGAATTGCAATATAGAATGTTTATCATTTAGGAATCTTTTATAATTGTTGTTGTTCACTTACAGATTGTTGTTCAATTGCCAATTGTTATTCATATTTAGTAATACAGATTGATTTGAGTTGATTAGTGTTGTTCGACAATCATAGTTGCTTTACTTGATTAAGTGCGATTAGTCTCAAGCTTATTTGAGTAATTCACCGTGTAATTCTCATTTGCATTCAAGTTCCAATTGGTTTCGGGACAAGTTGTATAGAATTACATAGGGTATTGCGAGCATTCCTTTCATAGATAGTTTCTTTGCAGAGTTGTGTGAATTGGATTGAAGAATTGGACTTTAAGGATTGCAACAATTCATTATTAGATAACCTCTAACTTCACTGCACATACTGTGTTGGCACTCTGGAGATAGAAAGACTTACCTCGGGTTGACAACTAATGTAGGGATTAAGATTGTCTGTAAAAAGACATCTTAGTGAGCCAACATTTTGGCATCGTTGTCGGGGAGAGTGTTTAAAGTGATTAATTATATTCCTTTGCTATAAGAAAATTGGGTTTTAAAAATGGAAGGTAAGAACCTGCGTACCTAGAAAGTAAAGTGCTTGCTTACCTGCCCGCTTTACAACAAAATTTTAGAGTTTAAATAGGAATTTGTTTTATGAATGACTAGAAAAAAAAGATAGAGAAAGAACAGAATCCTCTACCAAAACCCACAAAACCCAAAGGATCGGTGAACCTTGGGAGAACGACCTTTATAGACGAATTCATAAGAAGGGCAGAGTCTCAAGCATCAGTAGGATTCTAGGCTATACCTGGAAAAAGTTCTACTATCCCTCAAGCAGCAAGCCCACCATCTACAGCTCATGTTGAGATTCAAAGCCAAATAGGAGGATCGGAACAGAGTTTTCAAGCTAAAATAAGCCTACCCTCTGATCCTCTACAGGAGGGAAAATCTTGTAACTTACAAGAAGGAAAAGGAGAAACTAGTGGGGCTGTTGAAGCAGAACCATAGCTATCTGAACAAGGATATCCGGAGATTCTAGACTTAGGGAGTGTTGTAAAACCAGCTCGGGTTGCTAACTCTTTGTTTATTACAGAAGCACCCCTTGAAATCCCTGAAGACTATTGGCATATCTTTGATCAAATGGCAGAACAGCCACCCCAAGGTCAAACCTTGACATTAGAATAACCCCATAGTCGACCAAGTGGCCAATGCCCCTAAAAAGGCTATTCCTCTACAAAACATCCCAACTTTTCATGGGATGATCACAGAGGATCCTAATGCTTTCCTGTTAAGTTTGATGTCCTCTGTAGAGGGTATGACTATACCACCGACCCCCAAAAACTAAAATCATCCCCTTCCACTTTGAAAGGGGCAACTTTAAGATGGTTTAAGGGTCTAGGTGGGCGAACCATCAATTCTTGGGACAAGATGAAAACCTCCTTGCTTAGAAGATATCAAGGCTTTTGTAAAACTAGGGAACTAAAAGATGAGATTTTCAATATGACTGCAAAAGATAACGAAACACTAGAAGAATATGTAGAACGATTCAATTATAATTTGCAGAGATCTCCACACACTACCCTACCAAAAGAAGTCCTAAGACCTATATTGATTAAAGGAATGAAATAAGAATGGATAGGAACTCTAAACTTAATGGGAAAAGGGGATATTTCTCAGGAAGAATATGATGAGATCATTTGTTTGTGTATTAGGGGCTCGCGAGGAAGTGCACGCACAGGAGCGTCTAGCCGAGATCCAGTGAGCAAAGGAAGCAAACCACATAGTGGTGGTATAACATGGATGGAGATTGGCAACATCCTGGAAAATTTTAAGACAGATATCTTGGGCACTCTTACAACACAGCTGGACATTCTACAAGCCAAACAAAAACAAGCTTTATCAGAACAAAATTTGGCCACCTTTTGCCCACGTCGTCAAAAGAAGCACAGCCAACGGGAATGCCCATTAGACATGGTTCAGACATGTGCCATTTGTACTAAAGATCACGATACTGAATAGTGTCCATCATTTCTCGAGCTAAAAGAAGTATTCAAAGAAGCAAAGGAAACAGAACCAGTATATTTGATGAACCAACGTCGACATTGGCAAACCAAACCTACATGTATGTCACAAGGCGTATCCCAATTTTTTCCTTCATCATAGTTTAATCAACAACAGAACCTTGGGGCAGCCTGGCAAGGCCAATCACCCTACCCAAACTAGAAAAGTCCACCATTCCCATGACATCTTGGCCAGCACAATCTTTTCCAGGAAATGGCTGGCCAAATTCTCCTTTTACTCTAGTCTGGTAAGGAAATCCCTATCAGTCCTAGTGGCCTACTTCCACCTCTCAAAACCCAAATTGGTCTACAAACTAGCAACGACCTCTAGGGATATCCAATATACCTATAGGAATAAGCCCCCAGCCTCAAACCGCATTGTCAACTCCTTATACATTACAACAAAATTCTCAACCTATTATACAGCCACAGTTACCAGCGCAGCCAAACCTGAATCCTAATAATAGGCCAATCCAGTTGCCACAGGTTATTAAAAATATAGAATATGAGGTTGAGAAGAAAGAATGTAATGAGCTCAGATTGAAGTCGGGTCGTGTCATAACCCCTGAGGAAAACAGGGACCAACCTTCAATTGAAATTGTAACTCCACCTATACATATTCCATCATCTGTACATGTTCCACCACTTGTAAATAACACTAAATCAAAGCAAGGGCAAGAAACATATCAACATGATGACCCTGAAAAACTTATGGTCACTTCTCCTCCGTTCCCCGAAAGGCTAGTAATACCTAAACCGATCACTTATCCTAATTTCGATCTCATACGGGAACTAAAAAATTTGTGTATTAAGATTCCCTCCTCCAAACTATTCAAGACATTCCCATCTATGCCAAAACCATCAAAGAATTATGTGTAAAAAGGCCTGTGGGGAAGGTAAAAACCTCACCCACTATCCATGTTGTAGGAACCTTATCCGATTTACTCCTCGGAGAGAAACTCCAATAAATTACAAAGACCCTGGAAATCCCATAGTAACAGTTCAGATATATGGCCACTCTTTTCCAAATACACTAGTTGATCTAGGAGTTGCCATTAACATATTAACAACAAAAACTTGTCAAGCGCCTGGATTTACAGCCTTAGAACCAACCACCACTTTATTAGAGCTTGTTGATCAGTCGGTGGTAAGACCTGAAGGGACTTTACAAGATATTACAGCTTTTGTTGACTCATGGGAATATCTAGTAGACTTCCTGGTTATTAAACCAAGGAGTAGGTTGGATGGGCATCCTTTGATTTTGGGACGACCTTGGCTGGCAACAGCTGACGCATATATTCGCTGCCGAGAAGGCAGCATGACTATCACAAAGGGAAATGCTGTAAAAAATCTGGTGTTATACCCTCCTGCTAGGCCAAGTTTGCCCATTGTAAAAATATGTAAGCAGCCACCAATGTACCTAGAAGAGAGCTTTCGTTCACCACTCACAGTAGCGGAAGCACTATAATTTAAAAATCAAACTGAAGATGATGCTATCAACAGTTTTATAAATCAGCCAACCAATGTGGAGTGTCAGATGCTGAAAGCAATTCTTGATAATGAAGCCATGGAAGATCCCCTGAAGGACACAGACGACCAGCATATTCAGACAACTGTTGTTCAGAACAGCAAACGAGCTGAGATCGAACTAGGGAAAGTTCTAAATATCAATGCTAATCTGGAAAGAAAACAACAAAAAAAGCTTATCCAGGTATTGCAAAAAAATAAAGGGGCTTTTGCCTGGGATTATCCTGATATGAAAGGGATAGATCTGTAGTTATCTACACACCCACATCTATACAAAGAAGGATGCACGACCCATCCGGCAGCCTCAACGGAGGTTGAACCCTCACCTCAAGGATATCGTGAAAGAGGAATTATAGAAGCTACTAGATGTAAACTTTATTTATCCTATCTCGGACAGTAAATGGGTCTCCCCTTTGGTGGTCGTCCCCAAGAAAAACAGGGAATGGGGTATTTGTGTAGACTATCGAGAGCTAAATAAGGCAACACAAAAAGACCATTTTCCCCTCCCATTCATTGATCAAGACCTCGATACGTTGGCAGGGAAACAATTCTTCTCCTTTCTAGACAGCTCAGTGGGTACAATCAAATTCATATTGCCCCTGAAGACCAGGACAAAACAACCTTCACCTATCCCTGGGGCACATTCGCATACAGAGTATTACCATTTCGCCTATGCAATGCCCCGACCACGTTTCAAAGAGCTATACTAAGCATCTTTGTTGATCTAAAAAATGAAGGACTAGTGGTATATATGGATGATTTTACTCCATATGGGGATGATTTTGATCAAGCATTATGAACGCTAGAAAAAGTCTTAGAACGATGCATCGTGACCAAGTTATGTTTAAGCAATGTCAAATGTCACATGATGATGACAGAGGGCGTGATCTTGGGACATTACATCTCTGCAGCAGGAATACAGGTAGACCAAACAAAAATATATGTAATTCTTTTACTACCTACCCCCTATACCCAAACAGAGGTATGTAGTTTCCTAGGATATGCAGGTTATTATCGCAGATTTATCAAGAATTTTTCACAGATTGCGGCAACCTTATACGCTCTAACTGGAAACATTGATTTCACTTGGTTTGACAAGTGTGACATAGCTTTTTCAAGATTAAAGAAACTAGTCTCAACAGCCCCAGTATTAGGTGGACAAACTAGGCCCTACCTTTTCATATCCACGGACGCATCAGATGTAGCCATAGGCTCTGTCCTCGGCCAAGAGGAGGACAAGAAAACTTATGCTATATATTACATTAGCAAAAATCTCACCCCTGCAGAACTCAATTACACAGTGACAGAAAAAGAATTCTTAGCAGTTTTTTATGCAATAAACAAATATAGACACTATATAATTGGCTACCAAGTCTTTGTGTACACTGATCACTCTGCCATTAGATATCTATCTAATAAACCTATCACAAACGGTCGAGTGACACGATGGTTATTGTTTTTGCAGGAGTTCGACATTACCATTAGAGATCGTCCAGCAAAAGGAGAATCCCGTTGTTGATTTTCTATCTCAAATTCCGAAGGTTAATGATCCACTAGCAGTAGATGACCAATTCCCGAACGAGCACCTGTTTGTTGTGACGGTTAAGATGCCACGGTACGCAGATGTGGCAAATTATCTGGCAGTAAGGAAGCTACCCAAACATTTAACAAGGGAAAGAAAATTGATTGTTCAGTGTAGCGCCCGGTTCTCTTGGATAGGTGGATGTCTTTTTCATACAGGGGCCGACATGTGTATATGCAGATGTATCCGCGAGGATGAGATCCATGACATCCTGAAGGCTTGCCATGACGAACCCTGTGGGGGACATTTCGCAAACCAAAAGACAGGACATAAGGTATTACAAAATGGGCTATTACTAGCCCACTATTTTTAAGGATGCTAAAAAATATTCCTAGGCCTGCGACAGTTGCCAAAGGATGGGCCGGCCTGGTCAGTCTGATGAAATACCTCTACAGCCACAATTTGTCATAGAACCCTTCGAGCGTTGGGCATTAGACTTCGTAGGTCCATTCCATCTGCCTTCCAATCAAAAGGCCTACATACTAGTAGCCACGGATTATGTGACAAAATGGTTGGAAACAGTAGATTTACCAAGAGCCACAGAGGAAGTAGTGATTAACTTCCTTTTTGGGCTATTTGTGCGGTATGGATTACTGTGAGAAGTGGTCACGGATGGGGGAAAGCAATTCACATGTAACAAGATTACTACCACCCTCAGAAACCATCATATCATGCATAGGATCACTTCTCCGTATCACCTGCAGGCGAACGGGCATGTAGAAAGCACCAACATGGTTATAGAAGCAATTATGACCAAAACAGTCTCAACACACCGACGAGATTGGACTGCTAGACTGCCAGAGGCCTTGTGGGCCTATCGTACGACTTGGAGGAATACTACTGGATACTCTCCCTAGTAGCTTGTGTTCGATAAAGAACCAATTTTTCCAATCAAATTCGAAAGAAACACTCTAAGGACGGCCCAGGAAGTGGGTTTGGATTTAACAGAAGCTCAAACCAAGCATCTTCAGCAAATTAACGAACTAGATGAAGCTCGATTGCTTGCGCTGCAACGAAATATAATAACATAGCAACAAAGGGAAAAATGGCATGACAACCTTATCAAGAAGAAAATGTTTCAAAAAGGGGATTGGTCACTTATGTACGATTCCAGGTTCCAAGACTTCCCAGGCAAGTTGCAAACAAGATGGCTCAGCCCCTATGAGATTCATGAAGTGCATAACAATGGTACTCTTACCTTGACTACCATAGACGGATCCGGACATTCCTTTAAGGTAAATGCGCATCGAGTGTGCCTCTATCATCAACTTCTTACTAAAGAATCTTTCTAGAAGCAAGTACGCGAGGACTCCTCCATGCAAATTCTAGCTGCAGGTAATAATAACCCAACAACGTTTTCTTTAAAAAATTGAAATTGCTTGAAAAATTGTAAATAATGTACATACCTTTGTAGGCATTACTACGTAAATATGGATTATTTTTGTTTTTGTTGTCCAAACAAGCGAACGTTTGCAGTTCAATTGATTGAACAACACATTTTTGTTTGTTTTCGTTGTTCAAACAATTGGATGTTTGACGTTCAATTTATTGAACAACACATTTTTATTGTTTTCGTTGTTCAAACAATTGACGCTTGCTGTTCAATTGATTGAACAACACATTTTTTGTTTTTTTTTTTTTTGTTCAAACAAGCGAACATTTGCCATTCAATTGACTGAACATCACATTTTTTTATTGTTTTCGCCTGCTATTCACTTGGTTGAACAACAATGTTTTTCTTATTTTTGTTTTCTCTATTCAAACAACTGGACAACTGCCGTTCAATTGATTGAACAGCACGTTTTTCCTTGTATTCTCACGACCGATTGAACGACAAATTTCCCGTTCGTTAGTTTTCATTGTTCAAGTGATTGAACAATTGCCGTTCACTTGATTGAACAACACTGTTGTTCTTATTTGTTTTTGTTATTCACACTATTGAACCACTGTCGTTCAATTAATTGAACAACGCATTTCTCCTTATTTATTTTCATTTTCTTTGATTTTTTTATTTTGCAAAGTGAACTGCACCTTGTTGCAAGCTAAATATTGAATTTTTCTCATTTTTTTTCTTAATCATTATACCACGATATTCTTATTTTATTTTGCAAATAAGCACCATGTGCATTCATGCCTCTTCTAAAGATATATGGTAATAACAATGTCAGTATAACTTCTAAAATCCTTTTGTTGGTTATCTTTATTAATCAAGCTAATATGGCATATCTTTGTAATGGTTGTCTGAACATCTTTTCTTTTGGGACACATCAAGAAATGATTCATTACCTTTAATCCATGCTGGCTTATGTTTATACTTCCAAATGGATAAAACTAACCGATATAATGTTAAGGGATAAGAGTATAATACTTCTATTGGCATCTTCTTACTTCTTACACCATACCTGACTCTTAAGGAGCAAATGAGCCTCCCTTTTTACAAGAAAAATTGCAGAAATAAAATAAAAATAGCAAAATGCTTACAACATTGTCCAAAGAGGATAGGGGGTCTCATCATGAGCCAGCCTACCACGATCATAAGAATGTAACAGGTCACATTCCAATTTCACTACCACACCAAGGTAATGATCTTCTTGATAAATAACTTGTTAGAAGGACAGGGGGTCTCATCACGAGCCAGCCTGATCATCTTTGTTTCATCCTGGTGAGTGGCACTATGGTTATCTAGTCACCAAGCCAGCATAGTGGTCTCTTTGTGACAAAAGAAAAAATCAAAATGTAAAAAGGACTCTGGCTCATTTGGGAGGGTTAAAAAGCAACCCTAACGAGGCTATGAATGCTTGCTAGCAACAGTGGCTCTGTTGTGGTATTGAAGTATTATCTTATATTGCCATATGACATCTACCTCTTATCACCTATGACCCTATTTCTAAACAAAAAACTCTGTTTGGGAGCACTTTTACAAGCTGCATAGCATGTTTATTTTTATTTTTATTTATCATATTCCATATGTCTGTGTATTGAAAGACAACCATTAAATATAAACCGCCGATTATGCTGATATGATTAATCCCGCTTACAGTAAAATATTTGACATAATGACTTCATATCGTTGTTTTTATTTTTGGCCAATTCACGTCTGACAACGCATGTCGCTTAAATTCTTTATTGATTTGTGTTCTGTGTTTTTTAGATTGGTTACTGGCATTTATTTCGCATTGGTTATTTGCCTATTTTCTGCGTGCTGAAAGGACATGGACGCCCTTCTCTCATCGGGATGGGATGGCCTGCATATGGATAGCACGTATTCCAGTTATGAATAAATGTGTGATAATCATTCGAATTACCTCCGAAGTACGTTTACATGATGTGCAGAGATATGTAATAATTAGCAGAAAATTTTGATTGGTCGAAGAATGGAAACCATTATGGCGAGCATGCGAACATACGATTTTGTGTTAAGTATGGTTAACATGGTGGACGACTTAACTAAAAACGATAATTATTATCCAAGTAGAGTCATTTCCTTTATAATTGTTGCAATATACATTGTTGTTGTGTTGTATTACAGGGGTAAAACATAGTTGTCTTCAGAAGAACCAAACCCAATTGTAGCAACTATGGGTGAAAGAGAAATTCAGAGTGAGCCTCCACTACTGATTGTGTCAGATCAAGCCCGCGAAATCCTTGAACGCGCTGGCTGGTTACAGTACTTAAACAAATTGCAAGGATTCCATGAAGAGCTAACGCTGGAGTTTCTGCAAAATCTGCAGAACGGTGGTACAGTGGTCAAAAGCATAAGAATGACAATTTCAGAAGAAGTCCTGGCCGAAGTTACTCAACTTCTGGCGAAAGGGGTGAAATGGGCAGACAAACGCGTCCTTTTATACAGTGCAATTGAAGCCTTTTAGGACCTAGGCGAGCGGCTAGTACGAACGGGGAAAGGAATTCATCCTTCGGCGTTGCAGCAACCATGGCAAGAGTTGGCAGTCATCATCCAAAGATATATCACTTGCGACGGCCGGCATGACGTGGTAAAGCCTTGAAAACTCAAACTCCTAACCATTTTAAAGCAAAGAATTTCAATTAATTTACTATTTTATATAAATTCCCTGTTACATGATGTTGCCCGACGGGTAAGGACAACGAAGGACCCACATAGTGTAGTCAGCCATCATGGGTTAATTAAGTTAGTCATCACAAATAGATTGGCACAACAACAATTAACATGTGACAATATCATAAATCCTACCTTGGCTCTACCCCCGGAAAATGAGGAAATAGAGCAGCAAGGGCCAAGAACCCCAAGCCCAAAGAAAATATTAAAACGAAATAACCCCACTGCACCCTTAGAATTAGCTAAGCATAGACGCTCGGTGAGAGTAAAAGCTCAACGGTGCATTCCAATCCAAGCAGAAGAAGCTAGACCATCCCACACACCTCCTCCCAATTCTCAAGACCCTCCGTTGCAAGACTATGAGGAGGAAGTGGCAAGGATTTTGGGAAGCATGGAAATGTTTGCCAAGGGCAGGGAGCTGCCAGGGAACACTGAAAGACAGAATTGTACTCCTGATCGGTCAGTCCCCGCTGACAAATTTGATCATCAACAAACCCAGCCATGAACTAATCCCATGGAGGAGCAGAGAGAGTTAATTCCTGATGTGGAAACACCCTCGAAGCCGAGGAGCACGAAGAAACCCCAGCAGAAAGAAACCTTGAAGGTGAAAACTTGGAGGATGCCAGTCAACCAAGTGATATTCCCTTTTCAAAGTCCCTCGTGGACGAGGCCTACCAAGAAGACCATGAGAATGATGACTATTCAAGAGATATCGTTGCATTGAGATCTCCTGAACACAAAATGAATAATAATTATGAGTTGGAAGGAGAAATCCCGCCAGCGAACACAGCTCCAATTGGAAACATTCTTGATGTTAACATAATGCAGCCTGTGCAAGTGGCAGAAGGTAATGCAGCGCCAGATGGAATCCCTAGAGTAGAAGAGCCCTACAAACTTAAACTTAAAAAGTTGCTCATAAAAAACAGAAAACAGAAGCAGGTAATCGGGCAATTGAAATACTGGTTAAAAGAAGCAACCAGGACGAGGAAATTGAAAGCGGAAATGGAGAATGTAGGGACACAAACAGAACAATGTTCTATGAAGGATGCAGAGACTCAGACAGAGTTTCTTAAGAGCTGCCCAAGAGAAACCCAGATTGAGCCTGTTATTAGAGAAGATATTGCCATACAAACAGAGGAGCCCTGTATCTTTTCACAGGGAACTCAAACGGCCTACCCCAGAGCGGACACTGCTGTCCAGACCGAGATTGAAGAAAATGTTCAAGTTGTAATTCCAAAAACAGGCTAAGCTACTATGCAAACTGACCCTGAGGAGACCCAAGATGCAGAAGTCCAAACAGATGAAACGCCTCTTTACACCCCCTTGGTTACAAAAGTCGTTATTACAAAATTAGAGAATGAGCTTTTAACAGTTCATCAAGAGCTAGCTCAACGTAAGGAGAAGGTGATCCCTTTTCACGAACACCAAGGGCTAAAGAAGAAATTCGAGGCACTTACCAGGACAGAGGACGAGACTTTTGCTCAGTACAACGCTGAGCAAAAGAAGGTTGAACACTTAAAGGGTCAATTGCAGAAAGCCAGAGAACAAATGGAGATTGTCTATTCTCTCTATTCAGACACTCTATCTTGTCGAGCTCCCGCTACTAATTATGCTTTATTTCTTATGGAAAGATTCTCCTGTTAAAAGTTAAGGCCATTAAGGCGGGTAAATCAGCAGAAATTAAAACCACCCCTGATTTTATTAAGTGTTTCAAAGAATGCAATGATAAGATTCAACACCTCCTTTTTGAGCTCTATGTGCATAATTTTGTTCTAGAGGATGACAGGGATAACCACCCTGCCCCTTTCATAGGAGACATTCAATTTCAGGCATTCCTTTCCTTTGCTGCTAATCAACTAAAATGGGCCAAGGCTTACAACACATTCAAAAGGCGTGAATATGGCATTGACCTATGGGTTAGAGGAGAACCTACACAGCCACTGCTCCTGTCTGTCTGGCATAAGCAATTTATGAAGAAAAACGGTGTCATAGGCAAATTGGGGCCAATCCATACTGATATCATTCAGGCCGGAAAGGGATACTTCCAGGATATTAAAGAAGAAGCCTTAATTGCATCCAAGCAAAGATGGGAAGTTTCCAGTAACACTGTGAGGGGTCGGGAGCCGTTCGAATACCGTAACTTCCACGTTGCCTCTTCCCGTTTTTCAAATATAGTAATATGATTTTAACATTGGGACCAGACTAGATAGGATGCCGCTACAGAACCCCAATCATATGGTACCCTCCTAATCAATACCGTAGTGATTATAACTTAAAAGATCATGAGGTAACCCAGACTTTCGCTATCCTCAAGCAAAAGAATGGTTTTAGGAATTACAGGGAAGAAGTATACCCTGCTTATTCCCTCACCTAGTTGCATCTAAACTATATACTCCTGCACGAGGACGTGCAACAACGTAAGCTGGGGAGTCCGTTGGGACGAGAAAAAAGTATGATTTCTCTTCACTTGATGCTTCATTTATCATTTTCTTTGCTATCTTTGTATGCAAAGATGCGATTGGACAAAAGTTGTTCAATTAGCAAGACAGCACGAGGCCAAAAAGGGAAAAAGCCATGGCATCTGGGGCAGACAAGGAAGCGGAAGATCAATTCGAGTACTCCCATTTTATCATATGATCAGATTTTATATTGCGAAATCCTTAGGAGCTCCTAATCCTGAGGATTCGCTTTTATCCAAGTTTCCCTTTTATGTTATATAAAGGTCGAAAGGCAACTAGATAACAATTCAGACTTTTAATATGTAATTATTCTCTTTAGAGTAAAAACGTTGTTAATTCATTGAGTCCGTCAACTCTTACTTTTAAGTTAATCGAAGAAGGTTGCACTCGATACATCTCCGTCATCTGAGTTTTTATTAAGCAGAGGCTTCTAGCGACTCTGGGCCTACTCACGAGAAGTTACACTGCTCCTTTGTGTTATAGTTTACATTCAGTCCTTGTATTTGATTTAATGTTTAGTTCTTTTGCTTATCTTGAAGATTGGTGATATTGATTTATATTGTTGTTCACTTAGCTTTGTACTGGAACTGCGAGATAGACTTAAGTAAGCACCTTAATTAAAATGAATGAATTTATCGTTGATTGTTGTTTAGATTGAATAGGTGTTATCATAGATCTTGAGAAACAAGACTGAGTAACTTTTACGGATTGCAATATAGAATGTTTATCATTTAGGAATCTTTTATAGATGTTGTTGTTCACTTGTAGATTGTTGTTCAATTGCCAATTATTATTGCTATTTAGTAATACAGATTGATTTTAGTGGATTAGTGTTATTCGACAATCATAGTTGCTTAACTTGATTAAGTGCGATTAGTCTCAAGCTTATTTGAGTAATTCTCCGTGTAATTCGCATTTGCATTCAAGTTCCAATTGGTTTCGAGACAAGTTGTATAGAATTACATAAGGTGTTACGAGCATTCCTTTTATAAATAGTTTCTTTGCAGAGTTGTGTGAATTGGATTGACGAATTGGACTTTAATGATTGCAACGATTCATCATTAGATAACCTCTAACTTCACTGCACATAATGTGTTGGCACTATTGAAATAGAAAGACTTACCTCGGGTTGACAACTAATGTAGGGATTAAGATTGCCTGTAAAAAGACATCTTAGTGAGCCAACAACAAGGAAAAACATGGCAACCAACACATGAAAACAACCATCCTGATGTTAGCCAACAATCACATGCATTGCCAAGGCATTTATCACAATAACATCCCAAACATCATTGCAGTTAATATGCAATTCCAATCAGCACCTTGACTAGGATACCATCCTACTCACATCAAGGCCTTTGAGCTCCATCCCTAAACCAGGGATCTGTGTATTATTACCATACAAGCAGTAAAACAATTTTAAACCAGCTTTTAACACCTAAACATGAACTTAGCTAATTTACTAAAGATCATTATGAAACACCTTTTCGAGAACTTAGTTTCTACTTGCACATGATAGAGCCCATCTAGTCCAAATGTTGAAACCTGGATTCTCTTATAACACCTGTAACAACCTTACCCCACCCTTCCCCGGTGGGATGCGTTGTTACTGCTAATCCAACTGCTCTTATATTGTCAGAAGAATGGGATTAATAAAAATAATAATATTATTATTATTTGTTATTTTTTTGTCCTTTATTCATTTTAATTATCAATCCTCATTCTAGGGTTCGGATGAGTCCTCTTTGATCCTCAACTCTTCCAAAGAGTCTCCCAACCTTGATGTATATATATTAAATAAATGCCTATATAGTGGTTGGAGGACATTTATCAATGCTTATATAGTGGTCGGTGGACATATGTCAGGCATAATAAATGTTGCGCATCTCCAATCGATGTGTCAAAATGTGCATTAACCCCCCCGAACCAATGAAAACTTGCCACACAAGCCTACTCCAAAAGTCCCCACCAACACCATCCAATCTGACAATTGCAATGAAGACAGAGTAATCAACAGTCAGTAGGGGAATTGTTGCAGACCATTGCACCCGACCGTTAATGGGAGGGTACCGTAGCACAATCATGGTTTCGGTTGTGGGTTCAACCACCCCCATCCGGTGGTCCACAACCACTCCACCCATCCAACGGCTCACGTTAATTTCGCCACCCCCCACATCTCTTTTCTATTGAAATCACGTCGTCAGATTTCCTGCAACCTCCGTCATTCGATAAAGGTGGGGCCCTAGTCCGTTGACCCCTGTGCGGCCTCCGCGTCAGCCCAACACCTTATCTTGGCGCTTCCCAAGTCTGCTCCTCTTCGTGTCTTCAGGGAAGGACCTCTAAGACACGTGGGGCAGTGGGCCACACCTCTACACTTCATTGCTTCTGGTTGGCCCATGAGGTGGCAGAGCCACATCACCCTATGCTGAGTCGTCCCAGCACCACCCCAACTTCTCTCCTTTTTGTACTACCGGGGTGGGGACCACTAGGACGCGTCATCCCCATCCCTTCACCCCGAAAACCCTCAAGTCACTACTCCCTTTTTTGCCAGGATGGGACCACGGGGACACACCATCCTGGTCTCATCTTCCTAGCAGCTTTGAACATGTTATCCCTACGTGCTTTCGGGAGCAACCCTCAGAGACACATGGATCGATGGGCCACACCCTTGCATGACCCTCGTTCTAGATTTGTGCCAACTATGGTACTACCACGTAATCCCACTCTGACTCACCTCGCTCCCTCCTGCACTTTATCTTGGTAATGCTCCAGAGTTGACCTGTCAAGTGGGTCTGCTCCTGGCTAATAACATGGTTGTCAGGCTCGCCGTCTGCCATCAGGGCCCGACTTACGTCATCCCACCAAACATTTACGCTTATGGCCAACCCCACACTGATCTTGTTGCACTCAGGGTGACGTGGATGCAACTCTCTCCTAGCACACGTCATCCCGCACTATGCTACAGATTTCCCCTTTTTAACATGCAAAACTTTTCTTTTTCAACTTCATGGATGAGCTGTCGCGCGAACTCCACTCCTAGCCAATTGGACTACACTCAGTCTCTGAACTATAAGGCCTACTAACCTGGCACCATTCATCCCTGCCAAACCTCTACTGCGTTAACTTAGAACTTCTCAAGAGAGGTCTCCGGGCCACGTCACCCCCCCCATCATCCAATGATGATAAGACAGAATCTTGACAGCCAATCTATGGAAACCATGTCTAGGTATTCTCTTAGACCGATCACATAATCTCACCCAAATAACTTATAAACTAAGCCCTGTCTAACCTCACCGCAACGCGCTCTGTACATATAACTTAGCCCTTCGAGCATGGATTCATCAATGAATTGGTTCTGGTGATTCTGCAACTAGCTGAATTTTCCCCAGTATTTCACCATGGCGACCAGGGCTCCCTATGCATTCACATTGGTATCCACGAGAGTTGAAAAATATGAAAAGGACTTAAGGAGATCAATACTCCTCGATGATCGACAGGCCAAGGTGTGCCCCAAGGCTTGCAATGCCTTGACCGGCAACGTGACGGTACTCGTCCTAGACTTCCATGGTTGTTGAAAGTGCATAGTTGCACTTATCAAAGGTCTCAAAGGCATTTGGCTATTAGAAGGGACGAGCAACCAACCCTCTTGGATAAAATGCTACCAGTTAAAGTAATATGGCCACAAGCGGCCATATCCTCACAACATTGAACCCATTGATCAGAGCAAGCTTAAGAGGCCTTTCGAGCAGGTTACGTGTTAACATAGTTAAGACAAGATATAATCCTCAACATCAACACAATGCCATCTAAATTAAAAAATGACTTGAAGCCAGTATATGAATACAGACCCTGTCAAATAGGTGTCTTCAATGTAGCCATTACTCATTAACACATCAGAATCTTATGTTATATAATATCATAGTTCAGTCTCGATCTTTATAGACCTTTTTAAGGCTTTACTGCGTGTATTATTCATTTTGTCATATCCGAGATATATTCTTGTGTTTATACACACACCATTTTAGTGAGAAGTATAATGTGATCTTGTTTATTATATACGAAATTACACATTATACCATTTAGAATCATACAAACCTAATATAACCATAAGCCTTGCTATGAGACACAAGCTTAGGTTAGAAATGCATATGCATTCATTTCATTAAGAACACCATTTCAACCCAGAAATGCATTACTCGTTCATAGCACATGTAAACAACATTTCAATTCCCGCAATGTAAGCACATGATAATTAGCATTGTGAATACAAAAATAAAATAATCTTGAAATGTTTGGGCAATTGAATCTAGGACTATAGCTCTCCACCCAACCATAGACAGTTGCAACCAAGATTCACTTGCAAATGTCACCCCCGAACCAGATTCGAGAGACTGAGTGGTCCTGCTTGGGATTAAACACCAAATGCCAGTTGAAACAGGGGCTCCCGAGGATCTCCTTCCTCAATCCCACCAGCTAACTACAACAACATTCCTTGGCACGACGAATCTAGAGGTTCACCACCTTTCCCACGAAAGAGCACAAAGGATTAACCCTCTTTCCAGGAGTCCGGAATCCACTGGAAAACAAGGAGATAAGCCACAAAAACTACAAGAGTGGCTTCCACAGATGTTGTTGCAAGGGATGGTCTCTTGCCAAGTTGTCCAACGTTCTAGAGATCACTATCTCAACCCATATCCACCGAGGAACCTAAGCTTTCCTGCAGGAATCAGTGTTCCCCCAATGAATGATCTTCTCTTTTGTCTGCATTGTATCCTGAATGTATGAATGTCTGAATCCTCCTCCATGCCCAACCCACCCAATGTTTGACTGAATTTGTGTTCCCATAGATGAAAGTCTGAATGGGTGAACATTGTTGCACAGTCTCCGAGCTTCATTAATTCTTGCCCTTTTTTCCTTCCAAGTTTCTCTCTAATCACATGGGTTTGCATACCTCCCTACAACCCAATTTAAATCAAAAGACCAGCTTTTCTAAAGGCACGCCAACCAACCTTTAATGGTTGTCAACAACAGTCCAGATTTTCCTCATAAGGAAACGTTTACATCCCAAGCAAATAACCTACTCAGCTCTAGAATTCGTTTCCCTTTTCACTCAACCCATTTTAATTATATTTGTATCTCAAAATATTTACATTGCATTTTCATAAGGAACTCGGGTTGGGGTTGTCACAAACTCCTCCCCCTTGAGGGAACACTGTCCTCGGTGTTCTTCTGCCCTTATGCAATACCGAAAACAAAATAGAACACATGCTATTTTATGGTGCTTTATATGTACATTTCCACACAATACTTACAATGTTTCATGCATTTGCTTCAACTCGCAAATGAAAGCATAATCAAAATTCAGCCATCTTCGATGGAAATCTTTGGATACTTTAAGCATGTCCAGACCATCCTGGTCTATTCTTCATCTTGAAGTGTTGCTTGTCTCCAATGTCCAGCGCTTGACATCCTAGCACTCCTTGTCCTTTCATCTCATTGTATATGGGCACACTCACATTGTACTCCTAATCCCAATCAGCCAAGCTCATGACCAAGAAATCAAAAATTATATATTTTGGCCTTCCCTTCTCTGCTTCTCAGTCACTCGGGCAATCTAGTTACCCCCGTCTTTGTGCAATCACTCACCTTCCAAGTTCAGGCATCCCCTTCTCTACTGGACAATCCCTAAAGCGATCCATCCCTTAGAAAGGTTTCCTCGCATTGCAAGGAACTCAATTGAAGACATCTCTCTGCCTTAAAACTATCACACAAATCATAGCATGATTCATGGCGACTAGTGGACATCATTGAGTTCCAATGTCTCATAATGGATCTATTTTGACTTTAGCATACTGTTGTCATTTATCCTTATGGTTAACTTCAGTCATTCAAACCAAGTAATCCCATACTCATTCCTACATCATGAGCACACAAACTTCATGTGATTCATTATAAGGAACTATAATAATTTAAACCATACCTTATTAGCAGTTTATTCCTATAGTCATTTAATTGGAATTTTGCTTTTTTCGCTTGGGGTAGCTCAATTGGCAATGGTCGTGGAAATGAATTCTCACCGAACCGGAAGCCTTGGGTTCAAATCTTATGCTATCCCCCTCCCCGATCGGGGTGAGAAGTTGGACATGCTGAAGATGTAGTGCTACCAAGCTTACAAAAAAAAATTGGAATTTTGCTTTAATTCCTAGCACAACGGAACCAAGTCAGCTCATGATCCAAACCATAATAAATTAGAATATGGTATTTTGATTCTATCAATACAATTTTGATACTTATCTTAATTTGCTCCTTGCCTCCTGCTTTGACCACGTACACACACCGGATGGCTTGCCGGGATGGCAAGCACCCAGTGCCTTCTCTTCTCTTTGCCTCTTACACACATCGGATCGGTTGCCATCCTAGCAAGAACCAAATTCCTTCTCGTCTCTTTTCCACATACACACATGAGATGGATTGGCATCCTATCAAGCACCCATTGCCTTCACTTCATTTTTCTTCAACTACCACAAACACTGGATTGGTTGCCATCCTGGCAAGCATCCAATGGTGGGCATATGGGATATAATTAAACCTAATCGCTAACTTGCCAACATGGGCACTACCAACAAGGTAGTCACTACCAATCTAGGTTGTCTTGTGTCGAAAGGAATTTAGGTGTATCCCACACCTTCATGAGCCTAAGCAATCCCATACCTGCCTGTCAGATAGATCACGACAACAGGGCCCAAGCAATCCACTAGCTACCTGCCCAAAACACTACACAACATATGCACATATACACAGTGTACCACAACACATACACTTAACCATTACACAACACAACAAATGCATATGCGCAACACAAAACATACACATGTACGACACAATACATACATATGTACAACACAACACATACAACACGGTATGACAAGTGCACAACAATGTTGTCAAATCCAGAGACCGCATTGTCTCCATCCACGGACACCAGGCAACAATGCCTCTAGTGTCTTTTTCACATGTTGCAGATCATATTAATTTGTTTTGTTGATATCTTCTTCCGATATACTTTGTAGTATTTCTTATTCATGACATAGCATTGCCATAATTCATGAATCATATTCACATGTTAAAATAATAGATCAACCAAGGCCATCCTTACCCCCTCGATCCTTTATTAACCAGGAACCTGTCATGCCATTCACGTCTACATTTAACAAGTTTAACCAATCCCTCTTCTACAAGAAGGGCCCCTGACAAATATTTACAATGCATTTTCATAAGGAACTCAGGTTGGAGTTGTCACAAATCCCTCCCCCTTGAGGGAACAACATCATCGGTGTTCTTCTACTCTTATGTAATACCGAAAACAAAATAGAACACATACTTTTTCATGATACTTTATATGTACAACTCTACACAGTATTTACAATGCTTCATGCATTTCCTTCAACTAGCAAATGAAAGTATAATCAAACTTCAGTCATTTTCCATGGCAATCTTTGGATGCATTAAGCATGTCCATACCATTCTGGTCTCCTCTTCCTCTTAGAGTGTTACTTGCCTCCAATGTCCAGCACTTGGAATCCTTGCACTCCTTGTCCTTTCAACTCATTGTATCTCGACACCTTCCCAATGTGCTCCTAATCCCAATTAGCCATGCTCATGACCAAGAAACCAAAATTTATATATTATGGCATTCCCTTCTCTGCTTCTCAGTCCCTCGAGCAATTCGGTTACCCCCCTCTTCGTGTAGTCACTCACTTTCCAAGTTCAACCATCCCCTCTCTCCTTCTCAGTCCCTCGAGCAATCCATCCCTTGCCAAGGCTTCCTCGCATCAAAGGGGCTCAATATGAAGCATCTCCCTGCCTCCAAACTATCACATAGTTCATAGCATGCTTCATGGTGATTAGTGGACATCATTGAGTTCCACTGTCCCACAATGGCTCTATTTCACTTTAGCATACTAATGTCATTCCACCTTCTGGTTAACTTCATTCATTCCAACCGAGTAATCCTATGCTCATTTCTACATCTTCAGCACATAGACATCATGAGATTCATAATAAGGAACCATAATAATTTAAACCATACCTTATTAGCAATTTATTCCTGTAGTGAACTTCAAATTTTGCTTTAATTCCTACCACAACAAAACCAAGTGAGCTCATGAACCAAACCATCATAAATCAGAAAATGGTATTTTGATTTGTAATTTAAAGGCTCAAAAATCAATAAAATTATGATACTTATCTTAATTTTCTCCTTGCTTCCTTCTTAGACCATGTAGACACACTGGATGAGTTGAGATCCCGGAAAGCACCCAACGCCTTCTCTTCTTTGCCACATAAAAACACAGGATTAGTTCCCCTCCTGGCAAGCACCCAGTGCCTTCTTTTCTCTTTGCCACATACACACAACAAATGGATTGCCATCCTGACAAGCACCTAGTGCCTTCACTTCTCTTCTCTTTGACTAACACGGACACTAGATTGATTTCCATCCTGGGAAGCACCCAATGGTGGATATCTTAATTTTCTCCTTGCTTCCTTCTTGGACCACGTACACAAACTGGATGGGTTGAGATCCCGGCAAGCACCCAATGCCTTCTCTTTTATTTGCCATGTACACACAAGGGATAAGTTCTCATCCTAGAAAGCACTCAGTGCCTTCTCTTCTTTTTTCCATGTACACACACCAAATGGATTTCCATCCTGGCAAGCACCCAGTGCCTTCCCTTTTCTTCTCTTCAACTACCACAGACACTTGACCGATTGCCATCCTGGCAAGCATCTAATGGTGGGTATATGGGATATAATTAAGCCTAATCACTACCTTGTAAACATGGGCACTACCAACAAGGTAGTCACTACCAATCTGGGTAGTCTTCTGTCGACAGGAATTAAGGCGTATCCTACACCTTCATGAGCCCAGGCAGTCCCATACCTACCTGTCCCACATCTCCCAACACCAGGGCACAAGCAATCCCATACCTACCTGCCCAATACATTACACAACATATGCACATATGCACAGTGTACCACAACACATACATGTACACAATACAACACATACACATGTACAATGCAACACATACACATGTACAACACAACACATAGACAATACACATAACACAGTATGACATGTGCACAACAATGTTTTCAAATCCAGAGACAACGTTGTCTCCATCCATAGACACTAGGCAACATTGCCTCTAGTGTCCTTTCCACACGTTGCAAATCATACTGCTTTGTTCTTTTGATATCTTCTTTCGATAATCTGCAGTATTTTCCTTTTCATGACATAGCATCGTCATAATTCATGAATCATATTCACATGTTGTTAAAATAATAGATCAGCTAGGGACATCCTTTCCCCCTTGATCCTCTATTAACCGGGAACCTATCATGCCATTCACATTTGCATTGAACAAGTTTAACCAGTCCCTCTTACACAAGAAGGGCCCTTCACAAAACTCTGTCAGAGAATATAGCATGTTCATACTGCATAAAACAATTGCATGATCATGGACATATCACAAATTTATATGCATATCGAGTCAAGGCAGGAAACTTCCCTTTTGCCATTATCAAGGCTATCATACCACTGCCCATTATTTCCCACGATCCCAACCAGTCTTCCAAGTGGTTTATTAGCCCCAAGGCACCACATTCAGTGACAATTAGGTCCAATACTTCGACCAAGGATTCTGGTTGCAAGTTAATAGACTCATCGGATTCCTCACAAAATAGGGAATCTCATTGGATGACTTATTATGCCATCCCATGCCATTCATACAGTCATCAATTTGTTTATAAGCATAATTAGTGCGTAATAAATCATCCTTCCACAAGAATTATTCCTGACAATAACCTGTCAAACACAATGGCATTGCATATACTCATTTAATCATCGACATAATATAAAAATATTCACACAAAATCGGACAAAATCAAGGTTAGGAAACCTCTTCTATTGATGGAATGAGCACACTCATTTAAAACAACAATTTCCAAACCAGTTTTTGTCCCCATGAGTTCAACATTCCTGGCACTTCTGACTATCACGCAGGTGCACATATGTATATATGTACACATGCATATTCATAAACCAAACCAATTCAAGGCTTCTACACAATGCTAACAACAACCTTGAAGTCTCATATTCCCCAAAGTTCCAAGGGAATTCATATATATGTATGTGGCAAGGTGCTGGAGGGAGTGACCCCTCCTCAGTGTTTTGTATTGTTGATTCGCGTACCCATGGCTCGTAGGAAATATTGTCTTATTTCTTCTTCTTCTTGGAGGAACAATCCTTTTTCATATGATCTTCCTCGCAACACCAACAAGAGAATATCCTCTTCTCCTTTTCGGCCTTACGAGGCCTCTTCCTGTTGTTACCATTCCTCCTTTTTGAGAGTTCTGTTACCCATGACTTAGTGGGTGATATCCGCAAAAGAAATTTTTCTCTTTGATGAACCTCAGTCAACATCCAACAACCCCTTGCAACCTCCTACTAGCTCATTGTGCCATTTCTCTGCCACCGAAGCCATCCATGTGGTCCCTCACCCACTTGTATTGATCATATGTTTGAAGGTGGGCCTCCCGAATATAAAGGTATGTCTTGTCATTTGGTAATTGAGTATTGGGTTTACTTATCATGGATGCTTCTAGGTATGGATTG
Source organism: Pinus taeda (assembly GCA_000404065.3). Lineage (NCBI taxonomy): Eukaryota > Viridiplantae > Streptophyta > Pinopsida > Pinales > Pinaceae > Pinus > Pinus taeda. The sequence goes on from APFE030130760.1 coordinate 65,845, forward strand.
ATGGGGGGATTTGGCGGAAAGGGTGGGCTTAGTTTGTGCTCCTGTCCCCTTCATCCCTTTTGGATGTTACCCTTGGACCTTAGTCCCGTGGGATCTCCTTTATTGACCATTTGGTTCTAGGGTGGTATTACTTAGGAAACTCTGACTTTGGGTGCGTTGTCTTGCTCCTTTATCCACATATATTAATCCCTTTCCACTCACTATACCCCATTCATCATTTCTCCCACCTAGGTCCACATTTCCATTATGTGTCCAGATAGGGCCAGCCTCCCTATCTGGTTGCCCCAACCTTGGGTTGGGCCTGGAATGATGCCTCAGAGGTTGAAGCAACTAAAAGAAAAAGAAAAAAGCACAATTGGCCACATTTAGCAGGAAATTGTATCACAAAATGCAAAAGATGGTTGGGCTAAAATAATTAGAATGTGGGCAAAAGCCAATACATGAGCTCTACCACAATTCATGGTCATCACCCTGGTTCCATAGGCCCTAGATGAGCCTCCTTTATCATTCAATAACCCATGATTGTGCCAACTGGGCAATGAACCGCCCTACCTAAAAGGGGGTAATCATTGTTATATATTACACATCATGCTCTTGTCCTTTGAGCCCCGAGCAATTAATTAAAGAAAATTCATAAGAGGAAAGAGGCATATAAAGAAAGGTAGAAAGTGTTTCCAGGGTCACTTTCCACCTATCCATTGACATATACTTTATAAGTGATCCCTATGCTACCGGGACTCCTCCCATTGGTGAAAGTCCGTAAAGAACAAGGATACTTAGCTATGGTGACAGTGGGCTAAGCCTCCACCATTGCCCTTAGCCTACAAGTTGCCCTCTTAGGAACCCCTTTTAGGTCCCCTGTTGGTTTGAGTGGTAACATTTCTAGCGCCTTTGTCGGGGACGCAAAACGTGTCTTTGGTTCCCCATAGGAGATATTAAAATAACATTATTGGTGACTCCATTGGAAGAACGAAGCCCTAGTTTTGCATTGAACTTCAAAGTCAATGCTTGTAGGGTGAAGCAAGCATTTGTTAAGGCAATTTCGTTCACCCTGGCGACTCCCATGTCATTCAAGACCCAACAACATGTTGGCCACATATATTTTCACCATAGACATGACATGGACCCCAAGATATCCTTCATCGAAATCCATGAACAATATGCCAATGTCTGATAGGGATCCACTTTTCGCAACCAAGTGGCAAGGTTCATAAGGTACCTTTCAAAGCAAAATATAACTCAACCATGTGACCAATGGAATAGTTTGTCCTATCCATTGCCCCAAGTACCGATTGGCTTGAGTCATGTAAACCTAAAAGCATTCCTTCTCTTCCAATGTTGACTACCCAATTCTTGTTGCACCAAGGGCCGAGTTTTCAATCTCATGAAGACATATCCCAAATGTTAGATATGGCCCATCGAGAATAGGAAGTTATTGAATATGGTTTTATGTTTGAGGAGGTGCCTCTTATTGATGCATATTTTAATGGTGGTGCCAAAGGAGAGATTCATGAAGTGGAAAGCAAGTCCTCCCTATCTAACGAGGAAGAGCTCAACCCCGAGAACCCTCAGACATTGCAAGAATGGATGATGGAATATGAAAAGTCTTGCAGGAAACTTATCGCCACATATAACTCCCAAGAGATTTTCTCCCATTATTGTGAGAAATCGGAAAGGCTTTGTAACTTGAAGAGTGAATATAAAGAGAGTCCTACCAAAGACCTTCTTCTTGAGGTGTTTTATCAAAATAATGTAGTAAATACCTTGGAGATCATTCTTCAAGAGCGAATGAAGGAGGAGAAGTCCTCACTTCTAAAGAAAAAAATGAATGCAATCCTAACCAACACCAAATATATAGTGAAGAATTGGAGGATTCTCAGGAAAATCATGATAATCGAATCAACAAAGAATCTACGAGTGACTTTTTGGTTGTCGATGATTATAGAAATAAAGACCCCATCATTTCTCAAGTCCATAAGAATGAGCTCAGGGAAGAAGAGAATGCCTTGCCTCTTCTAAACAACAATGTTGGCCCTTATGAAGCCCTTCCTAGTGATTGGAAAGGTCTCTTCTTTATGTTCCAAGATGATTCAATCAAAGAACAACCTTCTAAAATTGTGGGAAATTCTGATGGCTCTGATATAGAAAAAACTGAGGAAGATGCTTCCTTAGGCCATGCCACTGATGAATGGTTTTTCTTCATGTTTGAGCATTCCTCCCCTTGTCATGCCCTTGCCCTGGAAATAGATGTTTTTGATGATCTTCAATCCCCTAGTCTTGATGAAGGGTTGCTTTCCCCTATGAAGAACCACGAATCATGGTTTTTCCCCAAATAGAATGACAAGTCCACTTCCTATTTTCCCAATCACAAAAATAGCATCATCCTAAATGTGCTTGAGACATTCAATCCTTCTTACCTAGAGGGTGATGCGTCTAAGATAGCTCTTCATCAAAGAATCATGCACTTGATCATTGACATTTCTATTTCTTGGTTAGACGACCAAATTTAGTCTTCTCGAATGATGTCTTTCCCTTCTTTAAGGTTCCTTTCTATATAGTATGGGTCTATTGTTTTCCAACCTCCCACCCTCCCAACTCCTCACATCATTTTTCCCATTTATATTGTCGATTCCATTGCAAAAATAATCATGGAAACATGCATTCTTGTATTAATCAATTGACATGTTGGTTGCATTGGGTCTATGATTATACCTAGCACTTGACATCGTATCATATGCATAGTAGAGTAAGATGCATTGCATGCTGATTTTTGCAGTAGAACTAATTGCATATGATGTTTCTCATGATAGATTAGATTGCATTTAGGTTATAAAATAATTGCATATTTTATTTCTTATTGTTTTATGGGCTAACATTAAGCATGGGTGATCATAAGACACTGTTAAAAACATGTTGCCCCCATGACTTTGATCTTTGACATGTGCAGATAACAAGTCTACGATGACCAAGAGATTGTTGGAGTTTCGTGACCTCCCGTTCAAGCAACCTCATCCACTTCTTCGAGAAATCACGTCCCAGTTGGAGCTAGAGGTTACCCACCATTTTGTGGGTGATATCCCCAGAAGAAATTTTTCTCCATGGTGAACCTCAGCCAGCAGCCCCTTGCAGCCTCCTACTAGCTCATTGTGCCATTTCTATGCCACCTGATCCAGCCATGTGGTCCCTTACCCACCTATATTTATCATATGTTTGAAGGTGGGCCTCCATATAATCTAAAGGTATGTCTTGTCATTTGGTAATTGAGCATTGGGTTTACTTATCATGGATACTTCTAGGTATGGATTGATGGGGAGATTTGGTGGAAAGGGTGGGCTTGGTTTGTTCTATTGTGCCCTTGATCTCTTTTGGATGTTACCCTTGGATCTTAGTTGCGTGGGATCTCCTTTATTGACCATTTGGTTCTAGGGTGGTACTATTTGGGAAACCTTGACTTTGGGTGTGTGGTCCCGCTCCTTTACCCCCATATATTACTCCCTTTCCACTCACTATACCCCATTCATCATTTCTCCCACCTCGGTCCACATAGGGCCAGCCTCCCTATCCCCTTGCCCCCACCCAGGGTCACGCCTAGAATGATGCCCTGGAGGTTCAAGCGAATAAAAACAAAAAAACATAATTGGCCACATTTAACGGGAAATTGTACCACAAAATGCAAAGGATGGTTGGGGCAAAATAATTAGCATGTGGGCAAAAGCCAATACATGAGCTCTATCCCAGTCCATGGTCATCACCCTAGTTCCATAGGGCCCTAGATGAGCATCCTTTATCATTCAGGAACCCATGATTGTCCCAACCCCTGGAGGGCAATGAACTACCCTACCTAAAAGGGGGTAATCACTACTATATCTTACACAACATGCTCTTGTCCTTTGAGCCCCGAGCAGTTAATTAACGAAAATTCATAAAAGGTAAAAGGCATATAAAGAAGAGTGGAAAAATCAAGGTCGGGGCACCTCATGTACCACGATTTCTCGCTCCTACACATTACATACCCAGGTGTGAGCTTCCCCTTATTTAGCTACCCCTATGCCCCAATATGCGGCCCAAGATTACCCCTCTTATTCCCTACTCCATTCCACTTATTTCTCACTTGCTACCCCCATTAGAGGTTTGTACCTTGGACATGTTATCCCCTTTAAGGACTGAAACCACCTAATAAGGTACTTGGTTAACCCCCTTTGGAGCTTGGAGACACTAGCACATGCCAAAGCCCACTACAGAAGGACATGCCATTATGAAGTGCCCACTTTGTTATCCGTGGTTTGTCAACTCTTTTACATGATTATTTTAATGACTAGTTGTATTGGAAGCCTAGGGGACACATTGGATCTTATGCAGGATTACAAGTGGTTTCCATTAGGGTTTGGTCTCCCAATATGGGACCCTAACCCCCAAAGTTGTACATTGGCACATATAGGGTATGCATAGAGAGCCATTTGCCTCCACAACAGCAGACAACACTCTACGGATCTTCATCAATGCTCAGGGACTACTAGCGATCCACTTTTGGGATGATGGTGATATGCTTGGTACATTATGCCCGGTAGGCTCCCACGGGAGCCCCACACTCTTGGTAGGTGTCCCAAGACTTGTACGACATCATGGCAGCATTCATTCCACCACTCAGACCCTTGCAAAGGATCTATAGGCACCTTCGATTCATAAGGAGACCCATGGGGTCATTTATGTGCCCTCAGACCCACTGGGAGCACTACAAGTCTACTACTTGGAACCCCTTGTCCATCATATTCCGAGGAATTTATTCCTCAGTATGGCACTTCAAGACATTATTAGGCTTTTAGAGGGCCACACGACATGTACATATTATTATTTGACCCCTTGTGAGGCTTATTTTTCCACTTGTGAGCTAGTTTGGTGGGCTTGTCACCAATAGGGGTTTTATTTGCTCATTGTTTTATCACTCAGGGCTAATGTAGACCAATAGGCTAATTCAAACTCCTTAGGAGGGTATATATTGATGTTAAATACACATTCATTTGGATCATCACTTGACTTGGGATCTCTCTAATCATAGAGAACTTCACATTTTTTTCCTTCGAGGATATTTTTGGAGATGGATGAACTTTGGTGTATGGATTTAGGATATTTTCTTGTCTTCGAGCTTTGTCTTGCAAATGAAATGTTGATAAGTAAAAAATTGTTATTCTTGTTGTTGCATACTGCTAAAATTAGGGCTAGTTCCTGCATAATTGAAATGTGGAATTAAGCATGTTTTAGCTAATTTAATGTATGGACCAATGTTATATGAATGTAATGTCCTAGAAATTATTTGTCTCGATAAGCTTGCATCATTTTCTTTGAAGTATAAATTCTTGAAGGTCACCTTTCTTTTCTTTCTCTCAACATTGGATGAAGCTGACTTTTCGGGCCTCCTTAATCAAGAAACCAAGTTCTTACTCATCATCATCCTTGACTCCATATCCCCAAGTGAATTAGGCAATGATCCCTAAAAAGGGTGGTCATCTCCTTCACCTTTTTCACCTTTTACCACTTTTTCCCAGGTCTAGCCCCCAAAGGTTACCAAGGGCATCAATTTCCTAGGAATTGACCCAAGGAAAAAATTTGATCTCCTACAGGCTATTGCGTTGGTTGGTCCCCTCTCTCTCCTCCAAATTTGAGGCAATTCTAACGATGGAATCTTCGAAAATCCAAAGCCCTACCTCTAGGATTGAATTTTTCCTAAGCATCCCCAAGGCTAGGCGTCAACAGGATACATTCAACCTTTTGAAGTAAATATTCTTGTTTGGTCCTTTCCCTTCACCTTGTCCAGGATAGGAACATCATTGGTTGTTGCATCCAATCCTCGAGCCTGTGTTGGGTCCACCTAGCCCTGTGTGGTCCCACTTTTCAATAAAGATTATATCTGTCAAGGACCATTTCGAAATCCAAGTTTCCCAAGGATTATAGTGATTGAGAACCTCATCTATAAGCCTATTCCCTCTCTCTCAACCCTCCAATCCTCACCCCTTACCCTTGGAGGACCAAGTCCCTTGCTTAAAGAGCATCTAAGTTCCATTCTTCAATCCATCCTTGGGAAAGGGTTTCCAGGGTCACTTTCCACCTATCCATTGACATATACTTTACAAGTGATCCCTACGCTACCGGGACTCCTCCCATCGGTGAAAGTCCATAAACAGTGGGGAGACTTAGTTGTGGTGACAATGGGCTAAGCCTCCACTGTTTCCCTTAACCTAGCAGTTTCCCTCTTAGGAACCCCTTTTAGGTCCCCTTCTAGTTTGAGTGGTATCAGGTTCAGCTTGCTATTTGATTTACCTCAACCGCTTTTGTAACTCATAATTCCGCTCAATCAGTTCTTGCTATTTCGTACTGAGTTTTCTGAGTTCTGCTCTGCAGATCTTTAGCTCATCTTCCAAGTCCTTGAGGGTTATTTTCCTTTTGTGTGATGTCCCTCTTCCTCGTTCTTGGTGTGCTTGGTTTATATCCTACTGCACCGTGCCACGTTACATGTTTCCATTCACTGCCACTGAGTCCTACCATGTTCTGCCACATACACTCAGATGTTAGTGCACAAAATAAATTAACAACACATATGCCAGTTGTCATCTTCCCATGTAAGGCCAAGTATGTAATCCTGCAAGCGTCACACATCCTTAAGGAAGATCATCAACCATGTATCATAGACCAGGGCACCAATTATCACATGCATAAGCTCGTTTTCTAATTTCAAAGGATCAGTTAGAAAAAATCTCATGTTATATTAACATTTATTATACAATATAATTCATATTCACACAGATGCATTACATTATCTACATGTAATTCAAGTTAACACATTCTGTAACACCCTCCCAATCAGCATGCACTATGCTCATGCAACTAGTTACTAACTAACCATGATCTTTGTTGCTATAACAAATACGTGCAACCAAGTATTTATTAATCACGTGGCTCCCTAAAAGTTGCACAACATCATACCTCTAATCTCTAGAGGCACTACATCATATATAGGGTCAATAGTAACAACCATGCTATGCAACACAAGCTATCGCAGATCATGCAAGCATTCATCGGCATACATATCTGAATTTAAACGTTAGTTGCCCGCTCCAACAGTCTAGGTCGAGATCTTCTGTCAAACTGATTGCATAATCTCAACCAAACAACTTATAAACCAAGGCCCGTCTAACCTTGCCGCAACGTACTTCGTGTATTACTTAGCCCTTCGAGCATGGATTCATCCATGATTTGGTTGTGGTGGCTCTGCAACCCATTGTACCAACATTCCGCCATGGCCACCATGGCTCCCTAAGCATTCATGGTGTTATCCTCTTAAAATAGAAATAATTTTCCTGATTCCACGAGAGTTGCAAAATACGAAAAGGGCTTAAGGAGATAAACACTCCTTGATGATCTGCAAGCCAAGGTGCGATCCAAGGCTTGCAATGCCTTGACCGGCAATGCAATGGCGCTCGTCGAAGACTTCCATGGCTGATGGAAGTGCGCGGTTGCACTTATCAAAGGTATCAGAGGCATTTGGCTATTGGAAGGGACACACAATCATACCTCCTGGATAAAATGCAACTAGCGAAAGCATATTATATGGCCATAAGCAGCCATATCCTCTTGACATTGAAGACACTGATCACAGCAAGATAAGAGGCCTTCGGAAAAGGTTACAAGTTAACATAGTTAAGAGGGGATTTCATCCTCGGCATCAACGTGATGCCATGTATATTACAGAACAACTTGTATCCAGTATATGTATACAGACCCTGTAAAACAGGCACCTTCGATGTAACCATTATTAATTAACACATTAGGATCTTATGTTATATATTGTCATGGTTTAGTCCTGATCTTTACAAACCTTTATAATGCCTTGAAGGCTTTACTGTTTTTATTATTCATTCTTTCACATCAAAGATATATTCTTGTGTTTATACACACAGTATTTCAACCAGAAGTATAACATGATCATGTTTATTATATAGGGCATTGCACATTATACCATTTAGAATCATATGAACCTAATGTAATCATAAGCCTTGCTCTGTGACACAAGCTTAGGTTACAAATGCACATGGATTCATTTCATTATGAACACCATTTCAACCCAAAAATGCAATACCAATTCATAGCACACATAAACACCATTTCAATTCCATAAATGTAAGCACATGATTATTGGCATTGTTAATACATAAAACATTTATCTTGAAATGTTTGGGCAACTGAGTTTGGGACTATGACTCTCCACCCAACCATAGATAGCTACAACCAAGACTCACTTACGTTGTCACCCCTGAGCCAGATTCCAAAGACTGAGGGGTCCTACTTGGGAATTAACACCAACTTCCAACGGAAACAAGGATTCCCAAGGATCTCCTTCCTCAATCCCACCAAATAACTACAGTGACATTCCTCGGCACAAGAAATCTAGAGGTTCACCACCTTTCCCACGAAAGAGCACAAAGGATTCACCCTTTTCCAAGGAGTCCAGAATCACTGCAAAACAAGGAGATAAGCCAAGGAAACTTCAGGAGTGGCTTCCACAAATGTTGTCTAAGGGATGAACTCTTCCCAAGTTCTCCAAGGTTCCATAGATCAATATCCAAACCGACAACCACCAACGAACCTGAGAGCCATTCTCCTTCACTCCTCTTCAACTTTTCTCTATGTTGAGCAATGTTTTTCCTCATTCTTGATGGGATGTCCCTCTTCCTCATTCGTCATGGGCTTGGTCCATATCCTACTTGCACCATGCCACAATAAATGTTTCCTTTCTCTGCCATCAAATCCTAGTATGTGCTGCCACATACACTCAGATGTTAGTGCACAAAATAAATTAACAACACACATGCCAATTGTCATCTTACCATGTCAGGCCAAGTATGTAATCCTCCAGCTGTCACACATCCTTAAGATCATCATCATCCACATATCGTAGACCAAGGCATGAATAATCACATGCATAAGCTTGTTTTCGAAATTTAGCAATGCATATGGATTAACGTTATTCATAATCATCATCATGCCAAAGCAAAACTTAGAATTCAATATTTGACCCATACTAACAACATGATTTAATATCATCCTCTCTTCTAAGGCCACACTATTGTTTTAATCATCTTTTGAACACAAGAAGATTTTGGCCCTCTTAGCAAGGTCAACAGCAGCCATGGCATCTACAAATTCAAAGCGTCAGTTAGAAAAAATCTCATGTTATATTAACATTAATCACACTTATAATTGTCATATTCACGCAGATGCATTATAGGACCTACACGCAATTGAGGTTAACATATTTCGTAGCACCGTCCCAGTCAACATGCACTCTGCTCTTGTAACTAATCACTAACTAACCATGATCATTGATGCTATAACAAATCCCTGAAACCAAGTATTCATCAATCAATTGGCTCCCTAAAAATTGCGCAACATCGTACCTCTAATATCCTGAGGCACTATATCATATACAGGCCATTGGATGTTTCCATCCAATTGGCATATATATATAAAGGTCAATAGTAGCAACCATGTTATTCACATGGTTACAATCATGCCTTTACAAGTACGAAGGAATCAATCTTCCGCACGAACACCTGCCATTTTATAATCAACAATTATAATATTCATGAAGGCATTGTGTGTATGCGTGCAATCACATACTCCTTCCATCATAATGCTACACCTAGAATTCACTTGCACAAGTAAGCAACCAACATAAGCAAGCAATCATTAAGCACATCATTCTCTAGCAAGCTACAGATCCTGCATATACAAGGCCCACACCAGACCCCTAACTTTGAGTTCATCTGGTTCCAGTATGACAAGAAAGCATTAACCACCAATGACAAAACACCCCTAATAAACATAATAACCATTTCATCATATAGAAATAGTCATCCTACATCGGGGTCCTTTCCATATGCCAACCAAGCCATGAAACTCTCACACCCCAATTAGCTAGCATACACACAGATACAAAATTTCATAAATATACATAATGGAAGCAATCACACGAAGTTTTACTCGTGTTCCGTGCATCACATTAACAGTAAAATACATATTTTACCAAGCATGCAAAGGCTCACCATATGACCAACAATGATAATACACTAAAGCAATCATATACTCAACCATGCCACATAACTAGAGCACCATGTAAATACATCAATCATGTCCTATGGGAATTAAAACTCAACCATAACAATTGTCAGCCTCATTCTTTAACAAACAAGGCATTAACCACAAGAACAAGTGTTTACAAGGAAAAACATGGCAACCAACACGTGAAAACAACCCTCCTAATGCCAATGAGCAATCACATGCATTGCTAAGGCATTTATCACAATAACCTGGATTCTTTGATACCTCCTATAACAACCTTACCCCACCTACCCTAGTGGGATAGGCTATTACTACTAATTCAACTCCTCTTGTATTATTAGAAGAATGGAATTATTAGTATTATTATTATTATTTATTTTTTTGTCCTTTATTCATTTTAATTATCAATTCTCTTTCTAGGGTTTCAATGAGTCCTCTTCGATCCTCAACTTTTCCTCAGTCTCCCAACATATATATATATATACACACACACTTATATAGTGGTTGGTGGACATATGTCAGGCATAATATACGGCGCACATCTCCAATCAACATTGCATTAACCCCCCCAAGTCAATGAAAACTTGCCACAGAAGCTCGCTCCAACAGTCCTCACCATCACCATCCAATCCGATAATCACAACGAGGGCGGAGTAATTGACAGTTAGCAGGTGAATTGCGACGAGTCATCTTCCTCGATTGCTAATGGGAGGGTACCCTAGCGCAATCACGGTTCTAGTTATGGATTCCAACACCCCCATCTGATGGTCCATAAACACCACCCATCTGACGGCTCACGTTAATTACACCACCCCCCAACGTTTTTCCGTTGACATCACCGGGGGGCATGTCGCAGACCACTCCCGCCATGGTGGACATATATCAGGCAAAATATATGTTGTGCATCTCCATTCGATGTGTCCCACCATGCATTAACCCCACCAAGGCAATGAAAACTTGTCACATGCTCGCCCCAACAGTCCCCACCAGCGCCATCCAGTCTGACGGTCACAAAGAGGGCAACCCTTTGAAACATGTGGGTTAGTGGGCCACACCCTCGGCACAACCCTCGTTTTGGATTGGTGCCAACTGTGGCACTACCAAGTAATCTTGCTCTGACTCACCCCAGCCCCTCACACACTTGATCTTAGGAATGCTCCAGGGTTGATCAACGAGCTCACTCATCAGGTGGGTCTGCCCCTGGCTAATAACAAGGTTGTTGGGCCACGCGTTTGCAATGAGGGGCCGACTTACGTCATCTCGCCAAACATTTACGCCTACATTTAAATTCAAAGAAGGCCCAACAAGCTGAGTTATCTTACAGCCAACCTTGCACCAATACTATTACAGTCAGGGCGACATGGATGCCACTATGTCCCAACCAACGTCATCTCGCACTCCACTACAGATTTACTCGTTTTAACATGCGAAACTTTTTTTTCAACATCATGGATGAGTTGTCCTGCAAGCTCCACTCCCAGCCAATGGGACTGCACTTCGCCTCCAAGTTGTAAGCCCAGCTTGCCCAGTGCCATTCATCCCTGCCCAGCCTCCGCTACACTAACTTAGAATTTTTGGGGTGAGGTCTTCAGGCCCTGTCATCCCACTAGCACCCAATCGCGATAAGGCAAAATCTCAGCAGCCAATCTATCGCTACCACGTTTAGGCTTTCCTGTCAAACCGATTACATACTCACCCAAATAACTTATAAACTACAGCACGCCAGACCTTTCCGCAACGTGCTTGTTGCATAACTTAGGCCTTCGTGCATGGATTCATCCATGACTTAGCTGTGGTGGTTCTGCAACCGGCTAGATTTGTGCCAACATTCCGCCATGGCCACCATGGCTCCCTAAGCATTCATGGTGATATCCTCTTGAGCTTACAATAGAACTGCTTTTCTCAATTCCATGGGAGTTGCAAAATACGAAAAGGGCTTAAGGAGATCAGCACTCCTCAATGATCTTAAGAGGCCTTTGGAAAAGGTTACATGTTAACACAGCTAAGAGAAGATATTATCCTTGACATCAACGTGATGGTATGTAAATTACAAAATGGATTGTAGCCAATATATGTATACAAACCCTATCAAACAAGTGTCTTTGATGTAACTATTACTCATTAACATATGAGGATCTTATGTTATATACTGTCACGATTTAGTCTCGATCTTTACAAACATTTTCAATGCCTTCAAGGCTTTACTGTGTGTATTATTCATTCTATTAAATTAGAGATATATTCTTGTGTTATACACACAACATTTCAACTAGAAGTATAACATAATCTTGTTTAATGTATAGAACATTGCACATTATACCATTTAGAATCATATGAACCTAATGTAATCATAAGCCTTGCTTTGCGATACAAAATTAGGTTAGAAATGCACAAGCATTCATTTCATTACGAACACCATTTCAACAAACAAATGCAATACTCATTCAAAGCACACATAAACACCATTTCAATTCCATAAATGTAAGCACATGATTATTGGCATTGTGAATATAGAAAACACTTACCTTGAAATGTTTGGGCAACTAAGTCTGGGACTATGACACTCCACTAAACCGTAGACAACTGCAACCAAGACTCACTTGCAGTTGTCAGCCCGAGCCAAATTCTAGAGGCTGAGGGGTCCTACTTGGGATTAGACACCAACTACTGACTGGAATAGGGACTCCAGAGGATCTCTTCCTTAATCCCACCAGCTAACTAACATCATTTCTTGGCACAAGTAATCTAGAGGTTCACCACTTTTCCAACGAAAGAGCACAAAGAATTCACCCCATTTCCAGGGAGTCCATAATCCACTGCAAAACAAGGAGATAAGCGAGGGAAACTTCAGAAATTGCTTCCACAGCCACAAGGGAGCCTCAGAGCCATTCTCCTTCACTTCTCTTCAGCTTTTCTCTATGTTGAGTAATGCTTGAATGGATACCGAATCATGCCTGAAGGAATCACTGTTCCTCGAGTGAATGCTATTCTCTTTTCCCTACTCCGTATCCTGGATGGATGAATGTCTGAATCCTCCAAGGTGCCCCGCAATGTTCGACTGAATTTGTGTTCCCATAAATGAAAGTATGAATGGGTGAACATTGTTGCACAGTCTCCTAGCTTCATTAATTCCTATTCTTTTTGCCTTGCAAGTCTCTCTCTGATCACATGGGCCTGCGTACTTCCTTGCAACCCAATTTAATTCAGAAGACTAATTTTCTAAAGTCATGCCAACCAACCTTTAATGGCTGACAACGACAATCCAAATTTTCCTCATAAGGAAACCTTTACATCCCAAGCAAGCAACCTCCTCAGCTCTGGAATCTATGTCTTTTTGACTCAACCAATTTTAATTATATTATATTGCAAAATATTTAAATTGTATTTTCATAAGGAACTCGGGTTGGGACTATCAAAAACTCCCCCCCCTTGAGGGAACATTGTCCTCGGTGTTCTTCTGCTCTTATGCAATATTGAAAACAAAGTAGAACACATATTGTTTTACACATTATTTACAATGCTTCATGCATTTGCTTCAACTAGTAAATGAAAGTATAATCAAAATTCAGTCATTTTCCATGGAAATCTTTGGATACTTTAAGCATGTCTGGACCATCCCGGTTTGTTCTTCATCTTGGAGTGTTGCTTGCCTCACATGTCCAATGCTTGACGTCCCTGCGCTCCTTGTCCTTTCAGCTCATTGTATCTAGGCACACTCCCATTGTGCTCCAAATTACAATCAACCAAGATCATGACCAAGAAACCAAGTTTATGTATTCAGACCTTCCCTTCTCTACTTCTCAGTCCCTTGGGTAATCCATTCCATGGCAAGGCTTCCTCGCATCGGAATGAGCTCAACCTGAGACATCTCCCTGCCTCCAAACTATCACAAAGGTAATAGCATGCTTCATTGCGATTAGTGGGGCATCATTGAGTTCCAGTGTCCCACAATGGCTCTACTTTGACTTTAGCATACTATTGTCATTCCACCTTGTGGTTAACTTCATTCAATCGAACCAGGTAAATCCGATATTTATTCCTACATCATGAGCACACAGACTTCATTAGATTCATCATAAGGAACTATAATAATTTAAATTGTACCTTATTAGCAGTTAAACCCTGTAGTGAACTTGGAATTCTACTTGAATTCCTAGTACAAAGAAACCAAGTCAACTCATGATCCAAACCATCATAAATCAAATATGGTATTTTGATTTGTAATTTAAAGGCTCAAAAATCAATAAATTCTTATACATATCTTAATTTTCTCCTTGCTTCCTTCTTTGACCATGTACAAACATCGGATGGCTTGCCATCCCGACAAGAAACCAGTGCCTACTCTTCTCTTTTCCACGTACACACACGAAATGTATTTCCATCCTGACAAGCACACAGTGCCTTCTCTTCTCTTCTCTTCAACTACCACAAACACTAGATTGGTTCCCATCCCGGCAAGCAGCCAATGGTGGGTATATGGGATATAATCAAGCCCATTCGCTACCTTGCAAACATGGGCACTACCAACAAGGAATCACTACCAATCTGGATAGTCTTTTGTCGACAAAATCTCAAGTGTATCCCACACCTTCGTGGGCCTAGGTAGTCCCATACCTTTCTGTCCCACATCTCACAACACTAGGGCCCAGGTAGTCCAATACCTACCTGCCCAAAACATTACACAAAATATGCACATATACACAGTGTACCACAACACATACACGTACACACAACACAACAGATGCACATGTACAACATAAAACATACACAAGTACAACAAAACATATGGACATGTACAACACGACACATACATACATACAACACAACAAATGCACATGTAAAACACAACAAATAGACAATACACATAACACAGTATGACATGTGCACAAAAGTGTTGCCAAATACAAATACCACGCTGTATCCATCCACAGACACCAAGAAACACTACTTCTAGTGTCTTTTCCACATGTTGCAGATCATACTACTGTTCTGTTGATATGTTCTTCCGATATACTCTGTAGTATTTCCTGCTCATGATATATCATCGTCATAATTCATGAATCATATTCTCATGTTGTTAAAATAATAGATCAGTCAG
Source organism: Pinus taeda (assembly GCA_000404065.3). Taxonomy (NCBI): domain Eukaryota; kingdom Viridiplantae; phylum Streptophyta; class Pinopsida; order Pinales; family Pinaceae; genus Pinus; species Pinus taeda. The sequence continues at coordinate 81,056 of APFE030130760.1, forward strand.
GGCTATCCTTATCCCCTTGATCCTTTATTAACCAGGGAACTGTCATGCCATTCACATATGCATTGAACAAGTTTAACCAATCCCTCTTCCACAATAAGGGCCCCTGACAAAACTTTGTCAAACAAAACAGCGTGTTCATATTGCATACAACAATTGGAATGATCATGGACATATCACAGATTTATATGTATATCGAGTCAAGGTCAGAAGACTTCCCTTTTGCCATTCTCATCGTTATCATACCACTGCCCATTATTTCCCACGATCCCTACCTGTCTTCCAAGAGTTGTATTAGCACCAAGGCACCACCTTCAGTGACAGTTAGGTTCAATCCTTTGACCAAGGATTTTGGTTGGAAGTTAATACACTCATCAGATTCCTCACAAAATAGGGAATCTCGTCGAATGATCTTAATATGACTTCCCAAACTTTCCATTCATACATTCATCAAATTCTTTCTATAAGCATAATTAATGCATAACCAATTATCCTTCCAATAGAATGATTCCTAACAATAACCTTTCAAACATAATGGCATTGCATCTACTCATTTAATCATCGACATAATATAACAAATACTTAGACAATATCAAACAAAATCAAGGTTAGGAAACCTCTTGTGGTCATGTAACGAACACACTCATTTGAAAGAATAGTTTCCAAATCAGCTTTTGTCCCCATGAGTTCAACATTCCTTGCACTTCTAGCCATCACACAAGTGCACATATGTATACATGTACACATGCTTATTCATAAACCAAACTGATTCAAGGCTTCTCCACAAGGCTAGTGACAATCTTGAAGTCTCATATTCCCAGGGTTCCTAGGGAATCTATTCAACACACACATATATGTATGTGTTAAGGAGCTTGAGGGAGTGCCCCCTCCTCCTTCTCAATGTTTTGTATTTTTGATTCTTGTCCCTGTGGCTTGTAGGAACTATTGTCTTCTTTCTTCTTCTTCTTGCAGGGAGAGTCCTTTTTTAGATGCTCTTCCCCGCAGCACCAATAGAAGAATATCCCATTCTCCTTTTTGGCCTTACGAGTAGGGTTCAAATTGATATTTCATTTCCTGCAACTTCTTTTGCAACTAATCATTCCACTCAACCAGTTCTTGTTTCCTAGTGAGTTTTCTGAGTTCTGCTCTACAAATCCAAATTCTTGAAGGTTATTTTCCCTTGGAGGGATGTCCCTCTTCCTCGTTCTTGATTGGCTTCGTCCATATCTTGTTGCACCATGCCACAATACAAGTTTCCTTTCACTACCACATAGTCCTACTATGTGCTACCACATACACTCAAATGTTAGTGCACAAAATTAGTTAACACATGTTACTTGTCATCTAACCATGTCAGGCCAAGTATGTAATTTCGCCACTGTCACACATCTTTAAGATCATCATCAACCACGTATCGTAGACCAACGCACCAGTTATCACATGCATAAGCTTCTTTTCCAAATTTAGCAATGCATATGTATTAATGTTATTTATAATCATCATCATGCCAAAGCAAAAATTAGAGTTCAATCTTTGACCCATACTAACACTATTTATTATCATCCTCTCTTCTGAGGCCACACTACTGTTTTAATCAAATTTTGAACACAAGAAGAATTCGGCCCTCTTATCAAGGTCAACAGGAGCCATGGCATCTGCAGCTTCAAAGTTTCAGTTAGAGAAAAATTCATGTTGTCTTATCATTTATCATACTTATAATTGTCATATTCACACTGATGCATTATAGGACCTACATGCAATTCAAGTTAACACATTTCGTAACATTGTCTCAGTCAGTATGCACTATCCTTATGCAACTAGTGAGTAACTAACCATGATCTCCATTGCTATAACAAATACCTGCAACCAAGTAATTATCAATCACTTGGCTCCCTAAAAGTTGTTTAACATCATATCTCTAATATCTTGAGGCACTACATCATATACGAACCATTGGATATTCCCATCCAATTGCCATATATATTCGCAAGCATGGTATGCAACACAATCAATCACAGAATCATGCGAGCATTCACATGCACACATATCTCAATTTAAACGTTAATCATGTGTCTTAAAATCTAGCACCTAACGTGTGCATTTTACATCCCAGCATAATGTTTAAAAATCAAAAGTCCTATGCACATGCACACACACACACACACACATATATACTTGCTTGTTTACGATCATGGATTTACAGGGACGAAGGGATCAATCTTCTGCATGAATGCCAACCATCTTATAATCAACAATTGTCATATTCATGAATGCATCTTGGGTATGCATGCAATCACATAATCCATCCATCATAATGCTACACACATGTATCATAGACCAACACACCAGTTATCACATGCATAAGCTTCTTTTCCAAATTTAGCAATGCATATGTATTAATGTTATTCATGATCATCATCATGTCAAAGCAAAAGTTAGAGTTCAATCTTTGACCCATACTAACACAACACTATTTATTATCATCCTCTCTTTTGAGGCCACACTATTGTTTTAATCAACTTTTGATCACAAAAAGAATTCGGCCCTCTTATCAAGGTCAACAGGGGTCCATGGCATCTGCAACTTCAAAGGGTCAGTTAGAGAAAAATTCATATTACCTTCACATTTATCATACTTGTAATTGTCATATTCACACGAATGCATTATAGGACCTACATGCAATTCAAGTTAACACATTTCGTAACATTGACCCAATCAGCATGCACTCTGATCATGCAACTAGTGAGTAACTAACCATGACCTCCATTGCTATAACAAATACATGCAACCAATTATTTATCAATCACTTGCTCCGTAAAAGTTGCGTAACATCATACCTCTAATATCTTGAAGCACTACATCATATATGGACCAATGGACGTTCCCATCCAATTGTCATCTATATATATATATATATATACACACAAAGTCAATAGTCGCAAGCATGGTATGCAACACAATCAATCACAGAATCATGCGAGCATTCACATGCACACATATCTCAATTTAAACGTTAATCATATGTCTTAAAATCTAGCACCTAATGTGTGCATTTTACATCCTAGCATAATGTTTAAAAATCATAATTCCTATGCATAATATATATATATATATATTTTAGCTTGTTTACAATCATGCCTTTACAGGTACGAAGGGATCAATCATCCGCATGAATACCTACCATCTTCTAATCAACAATTATCATATTCATGAATGCATCTTGGGTATGCATGCAATCACATAATCCATCCATCATAATGCTACACCAAGCATTCACTTGCACAAGTAAGCAACCAACATAAGTAGACAATCATCAGGCACGTCATTCTCTATCAAGCTATAGATCCTGCATCTACAAGGTCAACACTAGACCCCTACCTTTGAGTTCATCGAGTTCCACTATGACAAGAAAGCATTAACCACCTATGACAAAACACACCTAATAAACATAATAACCATTTCTTCATATAGAAATAGTCAACCTCCATCGGGGTCCTTGCCATATGCCAACTAGGGCATGAAACTCTCACACCCCAATTAGCTAGCATACACATAGAAACAAAATTTCATAGATATACATAATGCAAGCAATCATAGGGAGTTTTCCAATGCTCCTTGCATAAAAAGGCTCACCATATGACCAACAATGATGATACACTAAAGCAATCATATACTCAACCATGCCACATAACTAGAGCACCACATAAATGCATCAATCGTGTCTCAATAGAATTAAAACTCAGCCCTAACCACAAGAACGAGTGCTTACAAGGAAAAACATGGAAGCCAACACATGAAAACAACCCTCCTGATGCCAACCAACAATTATATGCATTGCCAAGGCATTTATCACAATAACATGCCAAACATCATTGCAATTAATATGCAATTCCAATCAACACCTTGAGCAAGATACCATCCTACTCACATCAAGGCCATTGAGCTCCATACCAAAACTAGGGATCCATGCATTATTACCATGCAAGCATTAAACCAACTTTAGACTAACATTTAACACCTAAACATTAGCTTATCTAATTTACTAAAGATCATTATTCAACCCCTTTTCGTGAACTCTATTGCTACTTTCCCATGATAGAGCCCATCTAATCCAAGTGTTGATCTTGGATGCTCTGATACCACCTGTAACAACCTTACCCCACCTACCTCAGTGGGATGTGTTGTCACTGCTAATCCAACTCTTATATTGTCAGTAGAATCGGATCATTAGTATTATTATTATTATTCTTTTTTTCTTTTCTTGTCCTTTATCCATTTTAATTATCAATTCTCATTCTATAGTTCAAATGAGTCCTCTTCGATCCTCAACTCTTCCTCAGAGTCTCCCAAACTAGGTGGACATATGTCAGGCATAATATATGCCACACGTCTCCAGTCAACGTGTCCCATCATGCATTAACCCCCCCGAGCCAATGAAAACTTGCCACACAAGCTCGCTCCAATATTCCCCACCAGCACCATCCAATCCTACGGTCGCGATGAAGATAGAGAAATCAACGATCAGCAGGTGAATTGCGACGGGTCATTGTGCCCAACCGTTAATGGAGAGTACCCTAACACAATCAGATTTCCGATTATGGGTTCCAAATCTCCCATGCAACGGTCCTAGAATTATTATTATTATGTTTTTTTCTTTTCTTGTCCTTTATCCATTTTAATTGTCAATTCTCATTCCACGGTTCGGATGAGTCCTCTTCGATCCTCAACTCTTCCTAAGAGTCTCCCAAACTTGATGGACATATGTCAAGCATAATATATGCCACCTGTCTCCAGTCGACGTGTCCCACCATGTATTAACCCCCCCGAGCCAATGAAATCTTGCCACAAAAGCTCGCTCCAATATTCCCCACCAGCACCATCGAATCCTACAGTCACGATGGAGGTAGAGAAATCGACGGCCAGCAGGTGAATTGCGACGGGTCATTGTGCCCAACTGTTAATGGAAGAGTAACCTAACACAATCAGAGTTCCGACTATGGGTTCCAAATATCCCATGCAACGGTCCACAACCACTCCACCCAACCGAAATCTCACATTAATTGCGCCATCCCCACCTTTTTTCTAATGACATCACGGGGAGAGGTGTCGCAGACCACTCCCATTGTCGGATCTCCAGTGACCTTTATCGTCCGACTGAGGTGGGGCCCTGGTATAGTAACACCTGTGTGGCCTCCACACCAACCAAACGCCTTATCCCGGTGCTTCCCACGTCTACTCCTCTTCGTGTCTCCCGGGTAGGACCTCCAGGACATGTTGGGCAATGGGCCACACCTCCACTCCTCCTTGCTTTGAGGTGGGACCACCAAGACACGTCATCCCTGTCCCTTCACTCTAGGAACCCTCATGTGACTACTCCCTTTTTCATCAGGATAGGACCACCAGGACAAGTCATCCTGGTCCCATCTTCTCAGCAACTCCTAGCATGTTATCCTGATGCTCTTTCGGGGGCAAACCTCCAAGACAAGAAGGTCGGTGGGCCACACCCTTGCACAAACCTCGATTGGTGCCAACTATGGCACTGCAACGTAATCCCACTCTAAGTCACCCCGCTCCCTCCCGCACTTGATCTTGGGAATGCTCTAGGGTTGATCAACGAGCTGACCTGCCAAGTGGATCTGCCACAGGTTAATAAAATGGTTGTCAGGCCACGCATTTGCCATCAGGGCGCGACTTACGTCATCCCGACAAACAATTACGCTTTTGCATTTAACTTTGGGGAAGGCCCAACGAGTTGAGTTGTCTTACGGCCAAACCCTCACCAATCCTGTTGCAGTCGAGGCGAAGTGGATGCCACTCTATCTCGACCCAGGTAATCTAGCACTCCACAACAAGTTTCCCCGTTTAAACATGCGGGACCTTTTTCTTTCAACTTCGGCGTTGAGTTGTCGAGCGGGTTCCACTCCCAGAAAATTAGATTGCACTCTGCCTCCGCGCTGTAAGCCCAACTAGCCCAAATCCAATCATCCCTACCAAGCCTCTGTTGTGCTAGCTTAGAACTTCCGGGGTGAGGTCTCTGGACCATGTCACCCCACTCTCGCTCAATCGCAATAAGGCAAAATCTCAACAACCAATTTATGGTTGTCAAATTTAGGTCTTTTGTCAGACCGATCGCATAATCTCACCTGAATAGCTTGTAAACTAAGGCACGCCTGACGTTGCCACAAAGCACTCTGTGCATAACGTAGCCCATCAAGCATGGATTCTTCCATGACTTGGTTGTGATGGCTCTACAACTGATAGAAATTGTGCCATTATTCTACCATGGCCACCATGGATCCCTAAGCATTCATGGTGTTATCCTCCTAAGCTTACAATAGAGCTACTTTTCCTGATTCCACGGAAGTTGCAAAATACCAAAAGGGCTTAAGGAGATCAGCACTCCTCAATGATCGGCAGGCCAAGGTGCACCCCAAGGCTTGCAATGCCTTGATCGGCAACATTTTGATTTGTCAACTTCAAAGACAATCATACAATTCATGGCTGCTAAAAGTGCATTGGTGTGTAATTACGGTTCCAGCTATGGGTTCCAAAACCCCCATGTGACGGTACACAACCACTCACCCAACCGATGGCTCACGTTAATTGTGCCACCCCCACCTCATCAAAACCTTTGTGGTATGTTTCCCTCATCCATCATTGTTCTTTTCAATTGTTGTACTAACTTATTGGTTCATTCAGCTACATTTTTCTACTATGGAGTTTCTACAATGGTGAATTTCCTTTCTATGCCAAGCTCCTTACAGTAATCATCAAATTCTTACAGGTAAACCCTTCACCATTTTCAGATCGTATACACTTTATTTTGCAGTTGGTTTCATTTTCATCCATAAATGTTAAAGCTTTTGAAAATTTCGAAAGCTTGCCATCAATAATTAATAATAAATATAGCTTACCATTTGGAATTTGTGTTCTTGCAAGACCACATAAGTTCATGTGAACTAGTTGTAACAACCCTAGTCAAAATTCCATGAAATAAAGTTAATAAAGGGAAAATAATAACCAAGATAATGGGACACATTCCAAGCTGAATGTTGGGCGAAACATCCTAGTGTGGGTGTTCATTTGGTTTATTATGGCAAAGGAAATGGCAAAGGCTTTGGAAAGGCATGAGGCATTAATTGGCATTTTATTTATAAAAGTAAAGAAAATTATGAGAAAATAAAGGTGAAAGGTCATAGGTTGCATGTGTAGAGGAAAATGAAGGAAACTAGTGGAAAATGAAGAAAATAGAGGTCTCATTAATAAAAATATATTTTGAGGATTAGCTGGTACCTTTTGTCAGTTCAGTTTTCGAGCTCTCTCTATTCTCTCTTTCACACTCTTGGACACTTAAAAGTTTTCTTGGAGTACTCTAGCATTGGATCAACAAAGTAAAGGAAAGACCAAGAAGACAAAGATGAAACAAGGAAGAGCAGCTACAATGAGATTATTTTTAAGTATCGATTTGCATACATGATTTTCTTGATACATTTGGCATGTATAGTAAATGCATTAGTGTATTTGGTTCTCTTGTAGTCATTGGCATGGGTTTTCCCAAGTATGACAACGTTCTTCAACCTTGCCTTTCCATTCCTAGATAGCCATGGTGTGATGGGTTCTCTTTTATTTGGTTAAGCTAAATTGTCGGGTGATTTTTTAACTGAGTGAGGTGGTCTCTGAAACAAAGAGCACAAGGCCTAGGAATCCCTGAACCGAAATGGGATTGTGGTAAAGGAAGATTTTGTGTGCCTTGGTGGGCCTAGGAATCCTCGACCAGTGAATGGTGGGATATACTGTAAATCCTAGAGGTATGTGCCCTCAATTATGCCTGAGAATTCTTGACCAGTGAATGGCGAGATATACGGTAAAGCCTAGACAATGGAGTCTTCATTAGGCCTAGGAATCCCCGACCGTTGTATGTACTATGGCGAGATATACGAATAAAGCCTAGAGACTAGGAAACAAGAAAATTCCTCATGGTGTAGGTGGAGAAATCCAATAAAATCCAATAAAATCCTAGTGATCCAGTGGGGATTGCGATAAATCTTAAGGAAACCTGGTTTGGTTTGGTTTTGAGTCCCACATTCATGCTTGGAATATGGCACAAGGGTGACTGGTTGAAAGAAAAATTTGGTTTAGCAAATCTATGGTCGGGTGGTTCTTGGAAGTCCCAAACCTAGTTGGATTTTGCATTCATTAATAAGAGCTCTTTCTCTTTGGTATTTAATGTGTAAGTGTACGTGCTTATATGTGGATTTTATGATTGTTATATCATTGTTATTTATGTTGGTTATGAGTACGTTTTATGACAGAGTTGATGTATGTCTCTCTGTAACAACGCTGGTGAAAATTCAATGTAATAAAAGTTATTAGAGGAAAAACAATAACCATGGTTGATGGGACACCACGTTGAGGCCTTTATCTATGTACTTGGAATCTCACTCCAACAGTTTAATGCACAAAAATTTGCTAAAGTTTTAGTAGTACTAGCATCATCACATAACCTGAATTTTTCTATCAATCTCAATATAGCCGAATTATACCTTCATGGGACCAGGCGTTGGTGGAAGTGAATGTCGTTTACAATGAACATAGTTAAGACCTTGCCAATGATTTATTCAAGCATTTGTATGAGCCTTCAATACACAAATCCATTCTTCCATGGTATTTGTGATTTTTCTCATCCTATAGCTTACAAACGGATCCCCAAAAATTGGAAATGAATCAGTGTCTTGAAATTTTCTAATATAAATCCCAGTGGAATTAGGAAGAATGATTAACCAATGGAGAGTAGGGATGGGGAAACAACAATTAGCTCAAAAAGTGGAACAATTGCAAGTTGAATCCATCCAGCTCATAGATGATCTTACTGCCTCACAAATCACAATGCACAAAGTCATTCCCAAGAATGAATATTATAGGATTGGTAGAGGAAACGAAAACAATCACACACGCTGCTAAATAAATGTTTGAAAAAATTGTGGCAAAGACTATAGAGTTTCTTTATTCCATTGGTGCACAACCATGACAGAATAGCCCAAGGAAAATCCATGAGTAGTGTTAGGGGACTATTGGGGATAAGAAAGAACAACGAGGAAAGGGAGGATAATTTTGAAATTTTTCCAAAGTGTGGAGAAATCATGCAAAGGATGGAGAACACCATACATAACATGCCACAAATGTCTGACAGACTACACAGATGTGTGACGAAGGTCGAGAAGACTATGCCTTAAATGAAGTATTCCTCGATCGTTAGCATATCCTCCACCTATGCTAGTTGGTTAGATATGGACAATGGCAGTGATTCATCCTGGTTTGGTCCAAAGAATGGTTGTGTCTTACCATGTATGATAGGATAATGCATTAGAATGAGCTACCTAGGTGATCTTGCTAGGGATTCCTTGAAGTATGATGTTGAAGACAAAAGCTATAAAATGAGTTGTTTCCAACAGAAGTGGGTTATGTTATCTGATTACTAGTTTTTTTTGGCTCTGTTTGATGTTATTTTTTTCTACTGTTGGATAATAGTTTTTCTTTCTAGATTTCTTGATGATTGTACTATGGATCTGATAATTTTTTATTCTATTGTCAATATTTACTTGGTTTATTGTAATGGTGTTGGCTAGATAGTGTAATATGAATGATCATAATTTGAGTTCCCGCATTCGGGTATATGGGGATTGTGTATAACTTGTGCTACTGATGCATAATATAATTATGAAATATCCATAGATTTTGTTCTAGTTCCATGGTTCTATCACTTATGTATTTTGTATCAATAGTGAGATCAATGAATGAGTTACAGAGTCTTAACAAGGTTTGCAACAATGTTTTGTGTGAATAATGTATAGTTGAATTATATTGTAAATAATTGTGTCACTATATAAATAAATGAACTCTATTTCTTTTATTTTGCAACGGAGTTGGATTTTCACTCACACAATGAATTTTCTTCAAATGTTTAATTTTCTGGTTAAATACGTATTATGTTCAAATGATACATGTTGTAGTTGCTAAGGTTTCAATGCATGTTGTAGTGGTGTATGAATTCATTTATGTTTAATGAATATATCTATGACATATGGAAATTACATTAGTTTAGTGTGGGTTATTTTCATCCAGAGCGATATTTATTTCCACTGTTTCCTTGCATAACCTTATGTTGACAGGGCAAAGTGAACTGCCAACAATAAGTGGGTCTACTAGGTCTAAAGTCCCAATTAGACCCACACCATTTGGGATAGGATCCCCATTTGGTATGTGGGACCGACTTACCACCATGTATGTTTTCTCTTGGCTATCAAATGCAAAGAAGCTATTGTGAGAGAAAGTGTGAAATGCCTAGAGAATGAGGACAAAATCAACCCATAATTGAAAAGCATGTAAAACAATTTAGAACAACATAACAACAAAACAATAAGAAAAGAATGCCTCAGGAGGAATCAATTAGCTAAGACCATCTGGAACATACAAACTAGTTCACAGTTAGTTGCTAGCATAGCATGGCATAAGAGAGTAGAGGTTCAAAGCAAACACATAATTCATATGCCACGGATTAGTTCATTAACATAAAACTAATATGAAAGCACACATGCAACATAATTGGAGCAATGGTTAGACATTACAAGAAACAAGGGAATGCATGGGAATCTATGCCAAAATAAAGAACTTCTTATTGATAATTTTGCAAAGCCAATTACATGTGCCACAAACCAATCAAAATACAATAGTGGAATGAGCGTTTCTCATATCATCTCCCAAAACAACCCTAGCCTTACCTCCACTCAACCTAAAATTTTCCAAGAGCAAGAGTGCTCTAGCTACCTAAGCACAAACATATATCTAAATGCTAGCAAAGCTCAAGTGCCCAAAGCCCCTTCCCCTTGAGGCATGAGGATATATTTCTAAAAATAGGTTAAGTGATATTTCACCTTCCCCATGACTTTTCATATGCCCTGTGAACTTTTAATCCTAATGAATTTTCCTATTCATAGTGGCTCACATGATTTTAGAGTTTTTTATTTTTATAATTATGACATAAAATAACATTTTAAATATCAAAAAAGGAACACAACAAACTTTTATGTTACATTAGATTTGAATTCCCGATTATTGTTGTAACTGAGCAATCAAACTTCCATGTTAATTATCATTTTTCATTGACAAAATTATGGATCATCTGGAGCTTTCTCCTTTTCTTGTACCATCTCAATGTGAATTGATCTTGGTTTCCCAAAAGTTGTATTGTCCTTCAACCTGCTTTCGTGACTTCTACTTCCCAAATAGTGTATTTCTTTGTGAAGCTTTGATAATCCCAACACCTTCTCAGGGGAGAGTTAAAGAGTCGAGTATATATACAAAATCAATCATTGAAAGACATCTCACGTCCTCCATATGACTACGTCAAATTATTTTTTTCTTTTTGTTTTCCATTAGCTTTCTTTCATTTGATTTGAGAATTCAAGATTCGGGTATATATGCAAAATACACTTCTCCTCCATTTTCATCCAAAAGGAGCACCCACAAGGAGATGATTCTAACTCGCCCCCTCCAAGAGTTCAATGGCATTTTCAGGTAATGCCTAAAGCATTTCTAGAGAAAAATGACTGACATATTTATTCCTTTCAATTTATGAAACAAAACTTCAACCATGTTATTGTGAATATTTTCAAGACTTTCTAAACATTCAATAAACAAGTAGGATGGAATCCAAACAAGGCATTATTCATATGAGAGAGTCCCCATACATTCAATAAACATCCAGACTATACTCCGAACAAAGCATTATTGATACAAGCGAGTCCCTATACATTCAAGAAAGATTTTAAGAGCCTATCTTAGACTCACCGAGTTTTGAATTTATGAACTGCCATTACAAAATAAAGAAAATTGTATTGAACTAGACTACAAAGGGCTCCCTAAAATGACCCTTTATCGAGGCCAAAAATAAAATCTAGAAGGTTGAGTAATTGTGGAGAGATATTACTATGAAGAGGGCCATAATTATAGAATAAGAATTAGGGGCAAAGTGTTCTGGGAAGGGAAGGTGATGATTAGGGATTTCACCATTCTATATGACAACAATGATCTATGGGGATGATCATAAGGGAAATTCAGTGCTATTATTGAAAAGATTCTCGAGAGATTTCCAAACATTCCATAAAAGGCTGGACCAAAATTGAGAAATATATTATTCACTTGAAAGTTGAGAAACTTGCTAGAAATTCCAAAAAGAGTCATGCCATAAAAAAATTGGGCCAGTTTCACAATAAAAACTAGTAAACTACATGTTTTAGCTTATAGACACCAAAAAGTATGTTAATCGATGTTGGCTTTATTTTGAATGTCAAATGCTTTATTAATGACCAAAAATATACCCTAAATTTATAGGGTTTCAACCTCATGACCTACTACGTTCAAATGAAGAAAATCCTATTGTGATGGACTGTAGATGACTTTGTGAAATCACCTAGGCTAGCAGATGACTTTGTGAAATCACCTAGGCTAGAGCAATAGTTAATTGGAAGGTTAGTGGTCGATCGAGGGAGCTTGCTAAATTCTCAGTGTCCCTCTCCTTCACAAGAATTCTTTTAGTTTTGTCGACTGAATGCAACTTCCTTTAACTGCTCTTCAAATCCAAGAGGAGTGTAACTAACACTCTAATACCACTTGACGCAGCTAAAATTAGTTTCTTGCAAGCACCGTTACTCCCAAGCCCTTTTAACTCCTCTTCTCTGATATAACTCCACTTCTATATATGTGCATCAATGCTTTAAACTCCCCTATCTCTAACCCTCACACTACAAGTATCGACCTTGCACCCGAGTTCTTGCGCGTTCATCCCTCCATTAATCTTCTTTCCAAACCCCATGTTCATTTTTCATATGCCTCGTCTTAATAGTGCTTAAGTTCTTACCATGCGCATTTCCATAGTTTGAACACACAATTAGTCGGAAATTTGAGGGTTGAACACAATGTACCCAAACACGAAAGTAAAAAAAAAAACGCAGCAATGCTTGCCCTTTTCCCTTTCGCACCAAAGTAGCTACATATTCAATGATAACTAGGTGATTCTATTTCACAGATCCCACGACGATTCAACCCATTCGGAGTTTCGAATGAAGTCAAGGATTCAGCTTATTTCTCACACGCCAACTCTATTAGGGATCAGTGCGATGCGGTCTACTCGGGCTAGGTCCGCACCTTGTTCGAAGGTTTAGTTATTCTTCGACTGACTTGCCTTGTTTAAAGCCCAAAGGCCCAAATGTTTCAAAATTCTTACACCAAATGCCAGGGCATGCTCCACCTTTCAAATTTCCTTTCATGGGGTTTCCGCTGTCTGCTTGCAATTCCAACTCATATTTGGGACAAGTTTTTTATATCTTTCTTTGTTTAAACCATGCATGGAATGCACCGAGACCTGGCTCAATCCTGGACGACGACCTGGATCTTTCTCCTTTATGCCAATTCTATTTTGTTGTAGTCTCCTTTGGTCTGTGACTTAACTGTGATACTCTCGACCTTACTCTGAATGCATCAATACACTTGACCTTCTCCTAAAGGAATGAAACATGTGATTCTTCCTTCTTGGCGTACTCGGGGATCTCGACAGTCCCTTACACTAGTCTTCCAGTTCTGAATCTGAGTTGATTCACATGTTCCTCTGGTTCTCTATACGTGCAGCTAATAGAGATCCTCCTAATACTCGATCTTTTTGCTCACACCCAAAGAATTTATTCTCGTACACATACATAAGATAAACATACAGGAAATTTCCATTCGCATTAAAATGTCAGAACGACTACATATTTATAGAGGGAATGACTTGTACTAATTACTGCAACAGACTCTTCCCTACAAATGCCTTTTATTTGCACACAGACCGCCACTGACTACTCTAGCTCTACGTGCATATATAATTTCCAACAAGCTTTCCTACATCGTGGGAAATATTGTAACGGACTAAAGAGAAATTGGACATATGTCCAAAACTATCGAACACCTCATCTAGACACATGTTGCATTTACAAAACACTCATTTGGTCATAAGACCAGTGTATCAAAACAAACTAATAATCTGGCAGTTCCTAATTTTTCTAGACGCAGGACAAAAGTAATTATATCAGAATTCACTAATTCTAATTTACACAAATTACAATGGGAGGGAAATATATTTTCATGACCCTTTTAAGTTTGCATAAAAATTTTTGACTTAAGGGTTGATGTTCCTATATTAGAAATTAGTAAATTCTCATAATTTCATGGAACATAAGCTTGTGAATCAACAAAATTGTATGAAGTGTTATGCAAATTCATAAAATTCAAAAGCAACATTTACACAAATTACAATGAGAGGGAAATATATTTTTCTTTGAAGAATTTTTATGACCCCAAGTTGTTTGACTAGGGGTTGATGCTCCTACATTAGAAACTAGTAAACCCTCATAATTTCATAAAACATAAGCCTGTGAATTAACAAAATTGTATGAAGTATTCTGCAAATTCATAAAATTCAAAAGCAACAAAGCGTAGAAATGCCCCAAAAAGAAATAAACAAGGCTATAAGGGAGCAAATGGGAGCTTAAACATTATATGGAACATAATCTTGACCAAAGAGTGGGCCCATTAACAAAAACCAACCCAAAAACAAGAGAAGGAAAGGATTTGCCAATAGTCTTTAGTGATGGTCATACTTGACTGCATATCACTTTAATGTAAAACACCAAGTATGGGTAGGACTTGTTGCATCAAGAGGAACCCAAATAATTAAATTAACTAAAGAGGGTAATAAAAGAGAGATAGAGGACAGGGGAAAACAACTACACAAGGCTAAAGCACCTCAAGAAAAAAATCCTGATGTGGAATAACACAAAAGGTTAATTTGTCAATCGAGTCTAGCTAAAGCAGGTGTAACAAATGTTATCCTCCAGTCCTCAAGTTCAATTTTGCACCTTGTTCAATTCCTATTAGTGACATGTTGGGCTCTTAACGAGTATATTGTTGTAATCTTAAGCCCTGTGTTGACAAAGCCTCGGGCATTTGTAGAATCTGATTTACCCAATCCCCCCTCCCTAGTGTTTAATTCCTAGAAGTGACACGTTGAGCTCTTAATGAGTATAGTGTTGTAATGGTCTTAATCCTTATTGAGCATTTGTAGAGTTTGATTCACCATATACACCATCCTTGAAATGAGGGGAAGTGCCTAGTGAATTTCCATAAGAGGTGTATTCTAAGGAGATAAAATACACAAAAGGTTAATTTTCTCATGCTACACTAATTCACATTTAAAGAAAATTTAAAATTAGCATTTACAATAAATCATTTAAGCTTAATTATAAAAAAATTCAACTCCTCAACTAACATCTCTACCCAAGCATATTTTGAGTTTTTGTCTTCAATATTGATCATCACTCTCGACCTTGTTGTTGATGTTTTCATATTGAAAGACCATGAGAACCATGTAGAATTTTGGTACTAATTACACATCTCTTTAACCAACTTCCAATGCATAAGGGCCTCCCAAATCTCCCTACTTCGTTGTTAGTCCCACTACATGCCCTTGGTCCATGATAGCCCAACTAAACACACCATTGCTAAGTTATTCATTATATCTATTTTCTTTCCTAACTTGACACTTAAATTTAACATTACTATAAGCCTCCACAATAAAAAATACTTTTTCTTTATGTCTCTATGGGATTTGAATAGGGGTCTCCACAATGAAAACAAGGCTTTAGCTAGTTAACCTCACCTATGTAAAGTATCATTATAATTTCTTATATAATGTATGGTTATTTGTGGTCATGATATTTACAACATCTTATCTAACTCTATAGTATATGGCAAATAACTGTCTAAACAAAAAGCATTATATTTCTTATTTTATAAGTCGATAGTATTTTAGCAACTACGATGTTAAACTAGACTATTTATGTGTATATAGAATTTATTAACAACTATGATGTTAAACTAGACTATATAGGTGTATGTAGAATTTAATCATGGATATATGTATTTATAAAAATGAATCAACTTGTAGGGAAGTTAGTTTTATATGTCAAGATTGATGTACTAATTCACAATTTTACTTGTTAAGTTATAATTTTGTCAATGAAAATTTGTATAGTTAGTCTAAGGGTGGTAATATCATGTGTACAAAGGTTTGCTTCCTCAAATACTTGTTGGCCCCTCAAAGGTCATGTGATTTTACAAGTGAGCCAAATATGATTTTGGACAAAGGTCAAATGACTTCTAGTGTCAATGTTAATTAGGTGAAACTAATAGTTAATATACTTATTTATTTCCTACAAAGAAAAAAAATCAAGAGCTAGCATTGGTAACTTCAAGTTATATTAACTATACAATATGCAAGCATTGTTAGCATCTTGTGACATGTAAAATGACTAGTAATTGACTTGGATTCATAAGCATGGTCAAACTAAATAGTAGCTCAACAATAACTCAAAACCTAAACCACACATCAATAAATTATCTATTTTTCTATGTAAAAATGTAATGTTTAAATTTAAAGTGATTTTTTCTTTTTCTTATTTTAAGCATGGTGAATTGGTAACTTTTTGGAGTAATCTAAGCAAGACATAAAATCACACAAATTTATAGTGATTTTTCCAACAAAAAAAAACTTCCAATTTTCACCTTAACTGCAAACTCACCAAACAGCCCGGTTGCAGATAAAAAAACAGGAGAAAGTAATGAAGATTGCCCAAACTCTCTTAGATATTGGGCTGAAATTGCCTTTTTAGAGATAAAATTATGGTCAAAACTGGAAAAATGTGGCCGAAGACAGTTAAAATTAACACCCCAAAAATTAACGGAGCCAAAACCTGGATAAGCAGGCGACCTATGAAAAGTAATGCGTGAGTTTAGAATTCCGTGATGATGATACTTACTAGGCGACCTATGAAAAGTAATGCGTGAGTTTAGAATTCCGTGATGATGATACTTACTGCATACCTATTTAACGTGATACAACATGGGCGGCACTGGTTGCATCATCAAGAGGAACCCAACTAAAAAAATTAATTAAATAAGGCGGATAAAGAATTAATTAAAGATGATGGTAAAAGAACAAATTAAGGATGGCAAAAGTAACGGTAAATTTTGTTAAAGCTATTTATTTAGGGTTATTTTATATTTTTTTAATTTCAAATTTTATGTTTATGTTTAGTTTCTATAAGCCTGGGGCATTTAACA
This sequence comes from Pinus taeda, assembly GCA_000404065.3. Taxonomy (NCBI): domain Eukaryota; kingdom Viridiplantae; phylum Streptophyta; class Pinopsida; order Pinales; family Pinaceae; genus Pinus; species Pinus taeda. The sequence goes on from APFE030130760.1 coordinate 98,267, forward strand.
AACATATCGTTGTAATAGTTTTAATTTGATTTTAAAGAGATATAAAACATAAAAGTTAATTTTCTTATGTTATATTAATTTGCATTTAATGTATATTTAAGAATAACATTTAGAATGAAATATTTAAGTTTAATTATGACAAATTTTTAATGCTTTTAGGTAACTTATTTTTGAGTTTTTATTTTAAAGATTGATCATCACTTTTCCGCTTGTTGTTGATGTTTTCATATTGAAAGACTATGACGACCATGCAGAAATTTGTTACAATACCTAGTAAATACTCATAGTCTTACCCATTTCGCTAATCAAACTTCAAACTTCCAATACATAAGGGCCTCATAAATCTCTTACTTGATTGTTAGTCCCACCACATGCAGTTGGTCCATGATAGCCCAACTAAACACACCATTGTTGAGTTATTCATTATACTTATTTTCTTTGGACACTTAAATTTAATTTAACATTACTATAAACTTCCACAATACAAATTACATTTTTTTATAGGATTTGAACATGGGTTTCAACAATGTAAACAAGGCTTTAGCTAGGATTTGAACATGGGTTTCACTTAACTGCAAACTCACCAAACAGCACGGGTGCAGATAAAAAAACAAGAGAAAATAATGAAGATTGCCCAAACTCTCTTAGATATTGTGACATATAAAATGAATCAGAATTAACGTAGATTTATAGGCATGATCTCTCTAAATACTAGTTCAACAATAACTCTCAACCTAAATCACACATCAATATATTATCTACATTTCTATGTATAAATTCTAATGTTTGAATTTATAATGCATTTTTCTCATAAGGGAAACCTCATTGAGAAACCAAAAGATGATTCCTAACACTTGATGATAGTATAGTAATCAACATAGACTCATACACCTCACCCAAGGGATTCAAACCGAGCACCTATGGACATAAAATTAGCCAAATGTCCAACATCAATAACCACACTTAATCCTTAAAGATGTTTTTATAGTAATTTAATATATTATATAATTATTATTAATTTTATTATAATCTAAAAATAATGATATATATAAATAAATATATATAATTATTATTAATTTAAAAATAACTTATTAGATTAAAAAATAAAATTTATCCACACAAATAATTAAATATTTCATAATAATTTATTAACTTTTTATTATCTATAATAATAACAACTATAACTTTAATTCATCTTTCACACTTTATTTTTTACTCATTTTTCCCCAAATTAATATTTATAAATATAGTTCATGGAGCTTTGGATTGACGATGAATAAGTGCACCATTGAAGCATTCCTTGCCATAGGTTCAAATGTCCATCGATACTTACCTACCAAAAAAATATTTATAAATATAAAACAATATACTTCTTTCCTTTGGAAATACCAAAATATCCTATCTGTTTAATTTAATTCATTTTTAAATTATTTAACCACTTAAAAGTCCGTAAAGAAAGTTCATCTCAAACTTTACGAGTATAAAATGAAACGTGAATTTACTAGTTCATCTCAAACTTTACGAGTATAAAATGAAACGTGAATTTAAAACCCAAAGGATCTACCATAACCATACAAACAATTTAACAAGGACGGCTGGCACCATTATTACGGGTCAGCTCTAATCTCTACGTTTGCCGTAAACATAACAATCTATTGGTTCCCTGCTATTTCATTTTTCCTTTCCAACACTCTAGTTGGGCGTTATATTATTTTCGACGGAGAAAACCCTAAAAAAATAGAAATACAGAACTGACAGACGGTGTCCCCGTACTTTGAGCTCAAAGTTGGAGCGTCGTATTATTTAGTATAAAATGAAACGTGAATTTAAAACCCAGAGGATCTACCATAACCATACAAACAATTTAACAAGGACGGCTGGCACCATTATTACGGTTCAGCTCTAATCTCTACGTTTGCCGTAAACATAACAATCTATTGGTTCCCTGCTATTTCTTTTTTCCTTTCCAACACTCTAGTTGGGCGTTATATTAATTTTGACAGAGAAAACCCTAAAAAATAGAAATACAGAACTGACAGACGGTTTCCCCGTACTTTGAGCTCAAAGTTGGAGCGTCATATTATTTTTGGCAGAGAATAACCTTCAAAAAATAGAAATGGCAGAATTAACAGACTCTGTCCGTACCTGTGCCGGACGCGAGGGTTGAGATTGATTATGTACTGGTGCACCAACTAGAACAACGCTCCACGCAGACAGGCCGACTAGACGTCTACGTCAAATAAATATTGAATGTACGGTTCAGCAATGTTTTCGCCAAATAGCACCTCAGACAGATAAAAGAGCAGAAGGTAATAAATACTGCGAGAGAAAGCAAGAGAAAGTGAACTCAGAGATTACGCCGAAAATACGTTGCAGAGATCAAAATTATGGTATAAAATGTATTAAAAAACAAACCAGTGGGCAAAGACAGTAAAAATTGATTTGAGTATATAAACCCTAAAAATTTGACAGAGCCAAAACCTGGATAAGCAGGCGACCTAACCGAAGCAGTGCGTGAGTTCAGAATTATGTGAATGGGTCTCTCCATTGAAATGCCAATAAACTTTCTCCTAGACATAAAATACTCTGTAATTTACCTGAGACGGAAATAATAAATCTGTTAAGCTCTCCCAAAATCACGACAACGGAAAAACCATCTGCGCTGTTTGTATAACCATTTAACAGGTAACTTGTTACTATGTAAATATCTATCTAATAAAAAATACATAAGCCAGAAATAAACATACCTTCTTCTACATTCAGTGACCTTTCTTCCAAAGAAAAATATGAAATCCTGAGTTTCATTTCCATCCGTTCATCTTCTCCTTTAAATACAGCAACAAAATAAAATCGGCTGAGGAACAATGCAGATGCACACAAAAACATAAATCAAGAATAGCAGATCAACCACAAACACATAAAATCAAGAACAACAGATCAACCGCAAATAGGAAAAAAACACGAAAATGCATGGCCATGCGGTGGACTAAACAAACAATGACAAAAGGAAGCCAATATATTGCAGAATAAAGAAGAAGATGAGAAGAAACTGCTACCAATAACAATGTCTGCACTCCAAAAATGTTTTATACCACTACTTTCAAACGGTAACAACCTCACTTCAAGTTCTAATTCCTTCTCATGTCCGCTTTTAAAAAAATGTGTTTCATCGTCAAATCCACCGTTATTGAATCGCATCTCAAGGCTTCTAGAAAAGATTAGGCGGTATACAAAATTCACAGGAATACAAGCGGTTTTGTGCTTTTGTGGCTTAAACAGGCGGTATACAAAAGTCAGAGCAATCCAAGCAGTTTTGTGCTTTTCTGCTTTTATAGCTGAATTGGTGTGCGTTTTGTGCTTTTCTGCTTTTATAGCTGAATTGGGCGGCGGACCAGTATACAATATGAAGAGCAATCTAGGCAGATTTGTGCTTTTGTAGTTTCAATGGGCGGTGCACAAAATTCAGAGTAATCAAGACGGTTTTGCGACTTCATAACTTGCACGTTGTGATTGATAATGTAGTTGAAAGCGGTTTTCTGATACTTCGAGATTGTGTTAATGGGAAAAATCGTTTTTAATTGGAAATTAAGAAAATATATTTCCGATACAAAGTTTGAAGTCTATTCATTGGAATTTTGAAATCTAGGTTATTGAGATTCCACGCTTGGGAATTTTCTGACGCGGGATTGCTAACTTTGTAAAATGCGTATAGAGTTGGATTTATCGCATCTTATTTATCTAATGGTTAGTAAAAGAGTAAAAGAGTTTTAGACATGGAAGCCTGGAATATAATTGTTTTAATAATTCTCTAATATGGAAGAAGTATACATTGAAAAGAATGAGGGCATATGAAGGGAATATTGTGCTATTGCAACGAGTGCATGTTTCTAAAATAAGTATAAATCATAAAAATCTAAATTAACAACAATTGTCATTGATATTCTTTTCAATTCATACTACAAATGCCAATAATACCATTGGTGTTAATGATAGTTGTATGAATGGTCCTAGTTATGTCATTGTTACAGGAGCATTATTGTCCAAAAGTAATATGCATCAACTTATTTTAGTTAGTAGCTTAGAAAATGAAATAAGTTTGTTGTAACATCGTGTTGTAGTTGTGTTGTTCCAACACTACTACTATTACATTGTTGTGACATCACTTCATTGTTAAGTTGTTATGATATGATTGTTAGAACACCACCTTGTTATTACTTTGTTGTGACATTGTTGGTGCAACATCACCCTATGGTTATGTCTCTACAAACTCGATGATATTTATGTGCTACAACTTTGTTGAATATTGTGGATTGTGACTTGCAACAATTCCATGTGTCTTATGTTGAATTGTGTAGCGTAGGAGGTACTCCACAAGCCTAGGAGTTGGGTTGTGAAGTTTGGTCACAAGAAGGCTTTGTGGGCAAAGAACCCAAGTGGAGGGGTTTTAGACCCAAGAAGGGATTTAAAATCCAAAAAAGGGACTAAAAGGAAAATTAATATTTCCTAAGCTCTAAGTGGACAAAACCCCTAATATTTAGAGGGTTCTTAAGAGACCTAAGGAAGAACTATTTAAAGAGGCCTAATGGAAGGCTAGATTATCAAGTGAAGAGCTCATTTGATTATGGAAGTTGGCCATAATGTGTAGCCCTAAGTGGAGGTCAATCTTGAAGGTCAAGAAGGGCTACTAAGGAGGTCATAATCACCATAAGGGAGCAAGCACAAGAGTGTTGCAAACATATAGAGGAGCCGAATCAGCTAGAAAAGGAGGACCATTTTTGTTCTTTGTCTTATGTGTTGGATTAGCCGAGTTAAAAGGCATGCTCGTGGAAGAATATCGACACAAATCTAAGCATGAACAAACGACATCAATTCAGATCTAGAGGAGAGGGTCAAGACCCTACTATAGGTTATCTAGAGGGTCGTAAGGCCTAATTTTAGAGGACCTATTGCAGAAAGGAGGTCGCGACTCCTAAAGGAATCAAGCTAATATTTAAGGGAAACGTTGATGTGTCCAAGGCTCAAGGGTGATTGGGGTAACCCTCGCAGAGGGAGGTCGCAAAGATCTATGTACTCAACCTTGTTTTCAATGAAAGATCATGGCCATATCTATGGATTCTTAGAGCCGTGATGAAGGATCTAAGAAGGCAAAGTTGCATGCTTCATGATGGTGAAGTTTGTATGGAAAATAGTTGGTTCTAAATTATTTAAGACAACATATCTTGAAGCCCCAGTTATGGTCTTCTCAATACATGTAGAGTCGTTGTGGATTAACCCTTAAGTTTATCCCAATAATGGAGGCAAGGATATAAAGGTATGGTGCACTACATATGGTAGTAGGACTATCATAAGGTATTAAGAAGAGGGAAAATTCAAGGTAGCATTCAAGTGTTTGAACATTGTTTTCGATGCCCTAGTAAGGGTTGCTTTCAATTTACAAAATCACCCATGTCCCCTAAGTCTTGTATTGTGCAGATGTACATGTGTTACAAGAGGTCACAACTGCCATGGGAAGATGCTAGAGTGGAGGATTGATTATTCTAGGAGGAAGTGTTGGGTAGCAGAGGTCCCGTGTAACGGGTTTTGGGGCAAAAAGCCTAAAAAGTAGGATTAAATTATTGTAAAAACTCTGAAGTATGTGGAGTGCGAATTATAGTAGGATTGAGTCAAAGGGTAGTCCACTCGAAAATAATGAAATATAAATAGAGTCAGCCCGCACAAGGATCGCGGGCCAAGGAAGGGTATAAATACAGCACGGCTCTATGAGGGAAAGGAAGTTCTTTTGGGGACAGATGAAATGTAATGGGTTCGTGAAGAAGATAATTGGAAAGCGTCTGTAAGTCCGAGTCGAGGGATTGGGGTAGTAGGTAGAAGCTCTGCAGCTATGTGCACAGAGGCATAGAAAGTCCGCAGTTGTGTGCGCGGACCCCTGCAGCTGAGTGCGCAAGGCGGATCTCGATGTATTAAGGACAAAGTGGAAATAAAGATAAGTTTCTTCTGGAATTTTGTGTTTCTTCTGAACTATCATAATATATGTTTAATCTTACCTACTTATGGTTGGAATAAGTATAAATCTGGGTTTATTTTAATACATGAATCAATTGTGTTGGTTAAATGTTTGCTTAAAGACCTTGGTAATTGATAACCACATCATCTAATAGAATAGTGCACTAATAAGAAAGACATACTCAAGCTGGATTTGTGTGAATACCGAGCAGCGCGAAGCTGTAAACGAGTGCGTGAAACCTCTAGACCACACCAAGACATCCCTAGTGTCACGCCCCCAAGCCTACAGTAGTCTTTCAACCGTGCTAGGCGAGGTGCGGCACTACCAACCGTTTTCTTTTCACCAATACTTACGATTATAGACTACGCCTTAACAATCCAGACTTAGTTTTATTTTCGTTACCAAGTATTATTAATGTGCCTTTATACCAATGAACACCCATACACATTCATTATCAACAACATTATACAAGAGAAATGTACAACAGTATAAAGGGAGGGGCAACTCCCTGCAATATGAGTCTGTCTGATATCAATATATTATACAATCTTCACTTTTACAATGCACAAGTTAAATCTTAGGAAACCCCAAATTTATACTTAGCCAATTTTCACAACTTCGGAAAACTCGGTTTCCCAGCTCGTCGGCACCTCCGCACAGTCGCCGCACGACTCACCAACCCTTCATTCACCTCGTCGCACGATTGTGTTGTTTTCCCAACTCGGGCGCGCCTCCAAGTCGTCGCACACAGGCGCCTCCAACCGAGACACACCTCCGTCCACAATCTCAACATTTTATCAAGTCACCATGCACACTTGCACGCCGGGCAGGTGCTCACCCGAGTCGCCAAGACACCCGTGCCAAGTCGTCGCACAAACCGGGCATCACACATCCACCGTGCATGCCTCACCCAACCACCGGGCGCTCCTACCCGCACCTTCACCCAATACAAAGTTCAACGCTCCTTCTTTGTGTGACTAGCCCAAGAATGGGCGCATGAGAAACTGCACCTTCCTCCTTGTATTTGCGCACTTAGAACTGCGCACTACTTCTTTTAGCGAAGGTGATGAGTGATCGAATGATGATCGATGTCCAAAATGCTCCAACGCCTTTGCAATATATATCCATGTGTGGGGCTAAGTCTGATTGCCCAGCCGACTTGCCCAACACCCCAACGCCATTGCAAAATGCTCCATTACATGTCGGCTTGCCTTACTTCGAAGGTCGGCCTTCGATCATATCGTTCCACGCTCCATGCGTTATATATATGCCATCTCTCTTTATTATCGTCGCATATCGTCGCATAACCAAGAGACCATCGCATAACCGCAGCTCGCATGCCCAACCGTGCGCTCACCCACGTTCGCACTTCGGGCGGTCGTGCCAAGGACCGCAGGTCCTTACATCCTCCTCCACCTGAAGTCGTTGTCATCCTCGACAACATACCATCCTGGTAGTCATCCACCAAGATCAATTGTATCATCCATGATGTCAACTCCTCCACATACTGCAAACATATCTGCAACATATGTAGATCCACCGTCTCCATCATGTCTCACCTCGGCAACCATCTGTCACCAAGATCACCATACCAAGGTATACACCCATTGGTATGTCATACATCGGAAATCATCTCAATCCATGACCATCGACCACTCTGTCACAATCTCCACATGTTGCTCTCCATCATGGAAGGTTGGCCCCTCCATCTCAAGCTACATGCCCACTGCAACATACCGTGTCGACCTCATCATGTGTCGTCCTCATCATGTGAACTGCTGCCATGATACTCCAACACAATGCTAACGCATCTCTGTACATGCTATAGGCCCCATGTTTGAACTAGTTGGGTAGCTAATCCAACCGTCACGTCCAAACCATGAGAATGCACATTCTCATGCCACCATCAGCTGTTTCTCTGAACATCCCTGTCACATCCTGAACTCGATCAAGAATCCATCCATATAAGTGTAAGCCATGCTCAGGTCCATGAAATAGTCCTCATCTCATCTGCAACATGCTGCCCATGATGTTTGGTGTCAATGTACTGCATGAAATCAGCCACATCTATCCCAACATCATCCATATGTGTGCCTCCTCAATATGAAGAGACCATATCATCAAACTCCAACTCTCGATGTGCCACATCCAGGTCCATGAAGCAACCTCCATCATATCTGCAATTGTTATCCCTCAAGTCTGCCATAGAAACAAATATATACCTGTCTCATCTATCCATGTGCTGCCCATGATCGTAGATCAATCAGCTCCCATGTGTCAAAAGTAGTTGAGTCTCGGCTCAACCCATGCCCAAGTGTTGCCACCAAGGCATCATCGTCATCATAACTCCATCACTCCAAAGTGTCTCATATCGATCCCCCACATCAAGTCACTCTTTCAAGCCATTCCCATACATGTACTTGAAAGTATGCACCCCATCCTGCTTCAAAGTCTCTGACCTCAGCTCCTCAATGCATCAGATCCTCTAAGTACACCATATATGAAGTCCCCAAAAGTCACAACAATCTCATGTCATCATGAGCTCCACGAGTCATCTCCAACCAACATCTCAGCAAGCATACAAGTCTCGGCCCAAAGGTCTCTGCAAGATGCCTCAGCTCTCCATGTAGTAAGAATGCCCCATAGCCTGCTCACAACTCCATCCATGTCCATGGCCTTGTTGTACCTAAGTGCACAACCTCTCCATCGGCTCATAACTCACATCAGCAAATCCACCTGCACATCCCTGCTTTGGCACTCCTCATTGGATGTCCATAAGTGACATCTGTACAAGTGCATCTGCATAATGTCCCTGCATAAGACTACCAAGCTCCATGTCTCCAACCTGATGTCCATGACTAAGTTCTCCATGTAGTCCAACCAAGTAGACCCATCATAACAATCGGTCATCCTCACCCAAGTCTGCAATCTTCGGTCTAGTGAACTCAGTCACCTAACCATATCATCATCATATGAGTCTCTCCATCATAGCTCCCCCACTAAAGGTTCCACCAAGACTTGCTCTTGGTCTCGGCCATGAGAATTCCACTCAAGAGTGTGCCCTCCAATCTGTCCATGAGTCATGCCGGGCACTTAGCCAATGTGACTAAAGCATGACCCATTCATCTGCAACGATCATCATGTTCCTCCCTTGTCACGGGCCTTTGTACCTTCTACCATAAGGTCACAAACAACCCCAACAAGTCCTGCAACAATCAACAATCCTTGCTTCTCCATACAAAGTCTCATCATAAACATCCATGGTAAGATGCTCCCTAGCATCGGAAAATTGGCTTTGCCCTTCCCTGCATGCGGTCCATCTACCAAATGCTCAAATGAAACACAAGTATCAATACTTACTTCATCATCATGAGGTTCCTCCATGAGAGTATCCTCATCCATACATGTTTGCAAACTGCACGATCTCGGTCCAGCTTGATCAATCTCAAGTTCATCCTCCATCATGATCATGTCTGCAACATCTTCAACTATCACGGCTTCCTCTTCCTTGTCAGTACAATCTGCAACTTCATCTTGCTCCATTTTCCATCCAAGTTAAAGAAGCTCGTCTTCAACATTCTTTTCCAAGACTGCAAGCTTCTCTCGAATCTGAGGATTCTCCTCTTTCATCCGCTTCAACCTGTATAAGGTAAGCAAGAGCTCCCCTTCGCATTCTTCCAAACCTGCCATACCTTCTCGCACGTCTTCCCCGGTTCGCACTTCGTTTGGTCCACAGACGCCCAAACCGTGTATACCTGCCCACACGCAGTCCCACTTGCCACCCTTGGAAAATTCCCAACTCTACGATCTCCGGTTCCAACCTTCACCATTCACCAGCTTCACCAAGCTCCCTACAACCATGAATCGGCCCTTGTTCCACTTGTATGTGAAACTAGCTTCCTTCACCTGCAAGTACCTGCTTCACTGTCACTTCGTCACGAGCAACCTTGCTCTAATACCAACTGTCAAGTTGTGTATCAGCTTCAATGCTTCAACACCCGAACCTGTTCACGAGCTCTGATACCAACTCCAACCGAGCTCTGATACCAACTATCACGCCCCCAAGCCTACAGTAGTCTTCCAACCGTGCTAGGCGAGGTGCGACACCACCGAACACTTTCTTTTCACCAATACTTATGTTCATGGACTACGCCTAACCACTTATTCCTACTAGTTGTGATTCTCAACCAAAGTATTATAATGTTCCTTTATAACAATGAACACACATACACATCATTATCAACATCATTATACAAGAGAATGCACAACAGTATAAAGGGAGGGGAAACTCACTGCAATATGAGTCTGACCGATAATAATATATTATACAATCTTCACTTTTACAATGCACAAGTTAAATCTTGGGAAACCCCAAATTTACACAGCCAATTTTCCACAACTTCGGCAAACTCGGTTGCCCAACTCGTCGGCACCTCCGCACGGTCGCCGCACGACTCACCAACCCTTCATTCACCTCGTCGCACGATCGTGTTGTTTGCCTAACTCGAGCGCGCCTCCAAGTCGCCACACACGGGCACCTCTGCCCGAGACACACCTACGTTCACAATCTCAACACTTCACCGTTTCGTCATGCACGGCGCGCCCTCACCCGGCCGCCCATCCGCACGTCCACCCATTCAAATTCGCCCAAGTCGCCACAAGACTTCACCTAGGTCGCCACGAGACTTCACCTGGTTCACCCGAACGACCTCACCCGGGTCACCACACGACCTCGCCCGAACAACCTCGCCCGAGTCCTGCCTGAACGACTTCCCGAATGACCTGCTTGAACGACTGTCTGAACGACCTGCTTGAACAACTGTCCGAACGACCTGCCTGAACGACTGTCCGAATGACCTACTTGAACGACTGTCTGAACGACCTATCTGAATGACCTACCTGAACGACTGTCCGAACGATTTTTCTGAACGACTGTCCGAACGAGTTTCCCGAACGATCGTCCGAACGATTTTCCCGAACGACTGTCCGAACGTGTTCCCGAACGACTGTCCGAACGACTTTTCTGAACGAGTTTACACCCGAGTTCCGCCCGTCGTGCGGGCTCATCCACGCACTTCAGAACTCCTTGTTCGAACTTTTTGATCGAATGATTGATGGTCGTTTGCCTCCAAACGCCCTCCAATATATACGGGCGGGTGGCGGGTTGTGTCACCTGGCCGACCCACACCAAACGCCCGGTCGACTCGTTCATAATGTGTTGTCTCGCCCGGAGGATGGTCGACCCGCCCAACTCATAGGACCGCCCCCTCAACTCGCCCAACACCTTATAAACTCGCCCAAGGTTCATTTCATTTCATGTTTCGCACGCACTTCGCATGGTGGAGTTGCCCTTCCCGTCGCACGAACTGCAGATCCTGACATATAGGGTCATGTAGACGTAGTTTGAAATGAACGATTATAATTGGAAGCTACATGAGTATAATGTGTGGATGACTTTATTTGGTTGAAAGCATCACATATTAATTGTACCATGAGATGAATATTGATTGTGATTATCCTACCCCTTGTTTTGTTGTTTCTTAGTCCATAAATAAATTTGGGCTGCAATGTTCGCCAAATATAGTCCTTTAGTTTATAATGGAATTCGCGGTATAGATACCTTGGGAAAATTATAACCTGCCCACTAGAAAGTAAATCAATCTGGATATTCACTTAGTAAAGAGTCGTTATTGCTTGGAATAACCCATATTCAAGTTCAAAGTCAAACTAAAGTGGTAGATAATTATGAGGTCGACCAATGTGAGCTTATATAGGAGGGATTGCATACCTACTATTAATTTTTCTTGAGCAATGACCAACAAGAATGAAGAAAAAGGGGAGGAAACTTCTGATTAAAAAAAATAAAAATAAAAAGGACTTGCATTATGAACATAGTATGAAGGATGGTCATGACAGGACAATTATTGGACATTACATCTCAAGCTCATATTCAAAGGAGCTATACTAGAAAAGATATTCTTGAATATTCAAGAGGTTAAAGGAATGAAAATGAGAAGCATTAGATTTTATGACAATGTTTCATGAGGGCCTAATAGAACTAATTAGGTAAAATAATAATAATAATAAATAAATAAATTTGTTAAGAAAAATCCTTAATCCAAAACATGAAGTCGATTATGTTGATTGATTTTAATTGATTAGAGAAAAGTTGCTTAATTTACAAATTAGGGATCCCTGTTACTATAAAGTTAGCAAGAGTTTCGGGAAGGATTCCTAGGAGAGGTGTCACCATTTTTCCTTTATGTTCCAAGGACTTCGGGATGAAGTCCATTGCTAAGAGAGGGTGTATGTAGTGCCCACTCTAGTTTCCTGACCCTAATATGACATTATCTTAGATACTTTAGTCTTTGAGGACCTCAGATTAAGGATCCAAAAACGTGACTCTATTATTAGTGAATGTGATGGTTATGTATGTTCTCTATTGATATTATGATGACAATATAATTAATGAATACGTGTACTCTCTATTGATATCATGATGGTGATAGTCGTAAAGGATAGGAATGTTTTCAATTGATATTATGATGATGATAACTTTGATATATATGTATGGTTCCATTAATGTTATGATGATGCTAGCCATGATGGATGTGTCCTCTATGTTAGCTACTTACATTAGTTTTGGTTCACAATGAGCAATGATGCGAATGACTAGGTGATGTTGATGATGCTATTCTGACAATGAATAACATTGAGAAACTTTGTTATTGATGATTATTGAGTATGACAGAAAACCACCAAAGGCACTCGTATATGATGAGTTGACAACACCTGGCATAGATTAGTTGCTTGGCCGAATGACTCACATATGGGTGATGAGGTTGTACAATTGGATGGAACTACATGGGAGGGGTGGGACAGTGTACCTAATCTCACCCGCTAGCACTCCCGCCATGACTTGGGCTGGAAAGGTTGAAACGCCTTCGCCTTGAAGATCATGATGTCATGAGGGAAGATCCCAAAGTTGGGTCACTCATGAGGATTTTACCGGGGGCGCGCATCAAGGCAGATTCCTTGATCCCCGACACCATTAGTCTTACTATAGCATGCAACATAAGAGTTGATAGTGGTCTTCGTCGTTGCACCTATACTTTTTGCTCGTAGCCACTGAATTCTTGAAGGGCAAGTGGTGTGGCACCCTTGGAAATTCAAGGGAATTCCTTGAAGGGCACGACCAACTTGGCACCCTTGGCATCAAAAATAAACTGTTAGTCATGACACCCTTGGAACTTCAAGGGAAGTTCTTGAAGGGCATGACCAAACTTGGCACCCTTGGAATCATTAAAAATAAATAAATTAATAAATATAGTCAAGATATGAAAACCATATAAATTCACATCAAATAGTAAATGATGATTAGAACCAAAGTAATTAAATCAAGAATAAAACTTGGCTTAAGGGGATCATAGGAAGAAATAAAATATTTTACCTTAAAAACTCTACCCTTCCCGTGTTGGAAAATTTTAGGTAGATAATGTAATTTAATTAGGTAAAAAGGGGGAAAGAGGGACATAAATGTAAGGATAAATATTAATCCTAAAATAGTTAAACCTAATCAAGAGAAGATGATGGTGAATTAAAATAAGATTAATTTAGAGAACCTCCATATGGCAACAACCAACATAAGAATATCCATCCAAGAGATAACTTGAGTTAAATTAGGGAGTAGATAGGGGATCAAATCTTGACTTATCAATTGGCTTTAGTAATGAACACAAATTAAGGAGTAAAAGGGGGGATCAAGATACAACTAAGAAAATAAATAAGAATCTTGTTGAGGTGAGGAAAAATATTAATTTTAAATTAAAATTTAAATAAATAATTTTGGAGATCCTTGATGAGAGAGCGACACATGGGTGGGTGAATAATCAAACTATTGGATTATCAAAAATAATTAATTATGCATGAAAGGCCAAGTGTCACCTATGAGGACTCCTATAAAATAAAGGGAATGCCATGGGAGAATGGAATTTTTACCCTACTGTTGGATGGATGAGACCATGTCAAATGTTACGAATAAAATATATATAAATAATATAAATATAAGTAACGAGGATAATTGTAATAATGATTAGTTAATAATAATTAGTAGTTAGGTTGAAGAGGCATGTCTAAATAGGACATGACTCTCCATGAAAAGACACTTGCTTGATATATAAGCAAGCCTCTCGTTCTCATTGTAAATCATTCATATTCTTATTCATATATTTAATATAATATTTGTATCTTCATGGATATCTTTATATTCCAAGACTTTTGGAGTAATTAATTTGTAGAAGAAACTTTATCCAGATGTTGTAAGTGCTCCTTCCAAGTTTTACTGTAAATTAAAATATCGTCAAAGAATACTAATACAAACTTCCTAAGATGTGGAAGAAATAATTTGTTCATAGTGGCTTGGAATGTTGTTGGTGCATTGGTTAACCCAAATGGCATTACTTTAAATTCATAGTGACCTTCGTGTGTTTGGAATGTCGTTTTTGGTATGTCTTCCAACCTGATTCTGATTTGATAATAGCCTGACCTTAAGTCCAATTTTGAGAAGTATTTTGCGCCATGTAGCTCATCCAACATTTCGTCAATAAAGGGGATTGGAAACTTGTTTTTAATTGTTATTTTGTTTAATCCTCTATAATCAATGCATAATCTGAATGAACCATCCGTCTTCCTTACCAATACCACTGGAGCAGCATACAGACTTTTACTTTTCGAGATGATCCCACACTTTAAAATGTCTTGGATTAATCTCTCAATTTCCGTCTTTTTGTGATGTGGATATCGGTATGGCTTGATGTTGACGAGGTCTGACCCTGCTTTGACTTCTATTGTATGCTCAATTTCCCTATTAGGAGGCATTTTCATAAGCAGGTCTTGAAATATCATGCCTCTGAATTAGATCTTGTATCTCTGGTGACTCTTCACTGGTCATATTTGCATATAACATTTCTAATTGGTGACATTTTACTACATAAGCGGGTGCTCCTTTTCGAATCATCTTCATCATCTAAGATGATGATACAATTTGATTCTTTGGTGCTTGGAATCCATGTAGTTTGTACCTCTGACCTCCCCATTTAAATCTTATGAATTGTACTTGATGGTTGGCAGCATAAGTGCCTAGAGTTCGTAGCCATTGTATACCTAAGACCACATCTACTCCACCTAATGGTACAATGAAGAACAGAGATTCTAAATTGAAGTATTGAATTTGCAATTTGACCTTATGGTATTTCCCTACCTTTTCAATCTTCTTATCGTCAGCTACCATCACCTTCATGTTTGGTAAGGGAAATGAAAAAATATTGAGTCTCTTTGCCATGGTTGCATCTAAAAAATTGTGTGTGCTACCAGAGTCGATGAGAACCACTACGTTGTTCTTATTTATATGTCCTTTCAACTTTAAAGTCCGAGGTTGTGATATACCTGTCATAGCTGATAGTGACACTTGCAAAATACTTCCGTCATCCAATTCTGGTGAGAATTCTGGGGCATCTTCTGTTTCTTCTATGTCAGAATCCTCACTATTTGAATCATTAGTTGTTTCACAATTATATAGGTTCTTTGATTCTTTTCCTTTAGCACACCTATGTTTGGGGTCCCTCTTCTCACCACAACGCTTGCATTTTCCTTTTTTTATCCTTTGTATTTCCACATTAGATTTTTCGCCTTCACAACGATGTGGTGGAACATATCTTATATTATTTGAATCCACAGACTAGGGCATTCTTTGTCTTGAATATACTTTTTCCGATTTTGACCACAGTATTTGTTCAAATTTCTTTTCAGTGGTTTTTGCTTTTCGTCTTGCTACTTCTATTGACGTAATGTCATGAAGGTCAAGTTCTACTTGTAGATGAATTTTAAGTCCAGAGATGTATGATTGAATTAGATGAGATTTTGATAACCCAGGTACTCATGTTACTAAAGTCTTCCATTCTCGAGTGTACTCATCCACACTTCCTTTTTGTCGTAATTTGATGAGTGTTGAAAAGAACTCTTCTTCCCTTACACCTAGGAATTTTTTAAAGAATGCATCTTTATATTTTCTCCAACTAATGGCGATTGTCATCTTTTTCCACCACATATACCAGTTATATGCTTCTCCTTCCATTTTCATGGATGTGAGCCTAAGATTTTCGTCATCATCATTGATGTCATAAATCTCGAAGTATTCTTCTGCTTTATTCAACCATGCAACACTACATTTTTCGTTCCCATCGAATTTAGGAATTCAAGTTGATGACAAAACAACAGATACGGATCTAGTGAATGTCACAACTCAAGAAGAAGACAAATAAGTTGAAGAAAAGATGCACTTGGATGTTGTAGTTCAGATGATAAACATCCCAAGTGAAGGTTTGATAACGAACTCAACAACATCATCCCTGAAGTAAATCAAAAAAATTCCACACACATAATAAGGGAAAGTAAAGTCCCATATCGACATTTGAATCATGAGAGTAGACAACTCAACCAAGCTACGTATTGGGATCATTCAGACCAGAAACAACAAATTGATGTTTCAGAGAATAATGACATAAAATCAATCTCATCTTATACTGACAAGTCGTTACAAAATTCCATTGATCAGAATACTACACAGAAGATTAATCTAGGATGGTCTGATCTGTTCTCAGTGCGACAATTTTGTTTGTCACTTAGAAGATCATATCAGCTTGTATCAACGAAGATGATTGTTCCGAGATAGAAAGACATTTGACGCCGAAAAAGAGATCAAGCCTTTTTCATTAACAAGCTTTGAGGACAAAGCTTTTTGAAGAAGAAGGCAATGTTACGAATAAAAATATATATATAAATAATATAAATATAAGTAACGCGGATAATTGTAATAATGATTAGTTAATAATAATTAGTAGTTAGGTTGAAGAGGCATGTCTAAATAGGACATGACTTTCCATAAAGAGACACTTGCTTGATATATAAGCAAACCTCTCGTTCTCATTGTAAATCATTCATATTCTTATTCATATATTTAATATAATATTTGTATCCTCATGGATATCTTTATATTCCAAGTCTTTTGGAGTAATTAATTTGTAGAAGGAACTTTTTTCGATTCATCAAAGTAGTGACTATGAGCTATAGTGAGTTTGGTGAGGTAGAGGACTTTAGAGAGGTGACTCTTGAGCCAAGGAGTACTCTCCTCTACCCTCTAATACATTCCTCCATTGTACAACCCCATTGCAGCTCGGGGGTCTGCGAGGAAGGAGAGTACCCAAGGAATATGTTTTCCCACCCTGGTTTTCAGTTTCTCCTTATTTCTCCCATGTAGTTAAATGCCCTTTCCCATAACCATACATTCAACAAGCTGGAAAAATAAATTTTGCTGAAAACAGAAATTCTGGAAAATTTACAGAATGCTGGAAATTGCAGAAATAAAAATCAGCAGTAATAAACAGCCATAAAAACACATTAAAACACTGATATTTTTTGTCAACGTGACCCTGGAAAAACCCCCTACAACTCTTGGGGAAAACCA
>APFE030130774.1:7510-18695 GCA_000404065.3 Pinus taeda
TAATATGAAAGGGATGAATTTTCGATAGTTTTATTGAGCCGAACAAGACAAGCGCCCGATCTTTTTGTGTAATAATCCCTCAGGTCCAAAATGATTAAAATTTAGAGGAGGGATAGCACTTCCGATAGCTTTAACGAGCTGGAGAGGCCAATTGCTCAGCAATATTTTCATATTTTACGAGTCAGATGAAAAGAGCTTAAAGTAGACTCGTTTTTTAGGAAGCAGTGATATTTTCGGGTAGCAGTTGATTCCAGGTAAGGTTTGGAATTTTCCAATCATGACAGTGTCACAAGCATGGCTAACAGAATCACTCGTCGCAGCTGTTCCTCAAAAGGGTAAACAATCGAATGGAGGCATATGATCGGCTAAACAGAGTGGAGGTGATGGTAAGAAAACGACCAAGGCTCAAAAGCTGATGATAATGCATTCGCAATGGTTATTTACTGGATATTGGTTCATTTTTTAATGATCTTAAAGTCTGGCAAAACATCTACTCATTGCTTAGGTTTAATTTTTAACAGGCTGGAACTTTGCGTAAAACTGCTCATGCCAATCATATAATAAGGATGTCTCATCGATAGGTTCAATTTTTAAGGAGCTTGCACCATTCGAAACTTTTCTCCATATCCTTTCTTTATGTAAGTTAGGAATGACCAATCCTACAAGTTTAAAGCGTTGAGAATCTACAAACTAAGAAAATAAATGGTTTCTCTTCACTTGCATGCAAAAAGGTTTGCATGCCCCCAGGTATAGTGAAATAGAGTTTCCTGGTTACCATATAGAATTTCTCACATTTGCAAGATAGTCTCCATCCACATAGCAGATAGAAGCACTTCCCCAGCTTAGTCCATTTGGAAAAAGGTGATTCTAGCTCCAACCACCTAACCTTGATGAGGGAATCTTATTCCGGTCTAATCCCATTTTCCTAAAAGAATGAGTGTCAGACTAGTCATATATCCTTAGCGAAAACCTACCCTATACCCAAAGTTTCCCTGCCAAAGAAGACCACGTTGCATGTCCCTTGGGTTTCAGTCATGGCCACCGAATTACTCACACTCTTCAGGTGGATGGACTGGAGATTGATGAGACATTCCTTGTGTGAAAAGACTAGTTAGGGATGGCATTTGACTATTAGCTATGTGTAGGCTGGGGAATGAAAGTTGGTCTACAAGCTGGACCATTCGGCCTTCATACGGGAAACACATTACTCGAAAGAGTGAGGAGACAATGGCTCCCATGCTATAAATATAGTCATGCCCAAGGAGTAGATTATAATCTAAAGGTACTTGGACTACCATAATGTTCAGATAAATGGTTTTCCCTCTCAAAGTTATAGGAAAACTTGGAAAGATCCCTAACGGTCGACTGGTTCCTTTGTCGAAGCCTGTCAGGTTTCACATCTCAGGCAGAAGCGATGGCGAACTGATCGCTTTCCAAGCAGTTGAGGAAAGGATACTCACAGAAGCCCCTTCATTTACGATAGTACCAACCATGACAATTATGTAAGCTTGTACAATGATTCGGAATGGCACATTAGACGGTAAATGGTGTATCCCTAGTATATTCCAATCAAAGGAAATGACTAGGTTGCTCGGAGGTGGGACCCAAAAAACGGACGGATATGACCCTAACGAACTTCCTTCCTGTGGTAAAGGAACGAGTAAATTGCCCCCATGTTCATCGGAGTCTGTGTTTATGAAAATTATATGAACAGTGTCATTCTCATTCTCTTCGATGACTGTATCATCTGAAGATGGACCTTCTGAAGACAAGACCAGGTCGACTGCCATCTCGACCTAATGACTTTGGTCTGGAGTTGACTCAAAAGGTTTATCTTCAATGGTAGATGCTTCGACCGACAACAAAGGTGTGTTAGTTATATTTTCAATTAGCAATGGACTTGGCGAGAGTTTCTTGTATCTGGGAGGAAGCCGTAGTGGTGAAGCAGGAGGGTTATCCAAGATTCTTTTAGCTTCATCCAAGAAGGGACAATAGTGGATGGCATGATCGCCTTCACACAATCTACAAGGAAATTTTTATTTTCCTTTCTACCTAGAGACTTCGTTTTCACTAGTTGACGGTGTACTCTCAACATGATCATCAGAGGTTGATGAAACTGATTTGTGAAAACGAGGAGACCAGTCCCTTAAGATCCGAGGGATGCAAGGACAATCTTGATGATAGTGGTCTCCTTTGCAGTGTGTGGATTTTTTCTAGATGATGCATGGTTGCCCCTTTTTTCCTTTGGCTCCTTCTTCTTCTTCTCCTTCCCTTTATTCTTCTTCTTAGTTACTTGGTTTTTAGCTTTACCAACTTCACTAAGCGAAGAGGAAGGAGGGGATGGAGAAACAAATGAAGTAGAAGGTTGGGGGTTAACTCTAGTATCATCTAGTTGTTGACTTGATTGCTCAGGAATCATGGTGGTTTGAACGATAGAGGTCGATAAGAGCCATATTGGCAAGCCAATTTTTAGTCTTGGGAGGGACAATGTGGCCATATGAGGTGCACCAACATCTCCCCAAGGGGAGAAAGGACTAGGATTTCCCCCAAGGGGAAATCCTTGGTTGGTTGACTCCATTTTCTCAACCTAAGACCAACGAGGGAACAATGACGTTATTCTGATTAAAATAAATTTTATGACGCTTTGACACAACTTGCTTTTTCAATTTTTAAGAGTTGAGAAAAAGCTAAAGATGACTCTAGTCGCCTTCGATTTTTAATGAGCTTGAAGTGACAAGTGCTCAGATGGACCTTTACCTTTAAGGAGTCTAAAAAGGAATTAAAGAGACTACTCTGGAAATCTAGATAGAGGGATTACCAAACCAATCACAAAACTGTAGAATACTTTTTACGGTACGTCAGTCAATCTTCCCGAATGTTGTGTTCAGTGCATTGCGATCGATAGGACGATAGACACAGCTTCCTAAGGATAAACGATATAGCCTATTGTGGTCTCCCAATATATACTCGACTGTACGTGGGAGCACAAGTCCATACTTACACTTGTCATCTCAAAGAGGAGGAACCACCCAACCTACAATGAAAGTGATAGTTACAAAGCTTTACGACGCCGAAATACGTCTCTAGCCTAGACTTCTAAATGTTGTGTGTTAGGTTCCAAAGTGTTTTTATGTTCATTGAATTTATTTTAGAGTTGATCTTTCTTAAGAAGTTTTCCTTTCAAGTTCACCGCATGATGTAGATATACAATTCCTAAAATGCAATCTAAGATGACAAAAAATCATTTAATCTTCTTTTTGCAATGAAAATCCTAGCTACTAAGGAAAGAGAAGCGGGATTCTTTCAACATAGAGTAGAGAGCACACACTAGATGCACTGTCCTAATTCAAAATAAAAAAGCAGTCTAAATGCAAATGCACATGCATGTATTTGTTTTCGCTTTCTTAATGTGTGAATGACAAAAAGAATGCTAAGTACAAATCTGAATCGTTTCAAGTGACAGTACTAATGATTTTCTCTTCAAAAAACGAAATGAAGATAATGATGACACTTTGTAATTTCAAATTGAAAACTACTTTCGACACTTGAAAAACTATTAATTCAAATCAAATACAAGAGTAACAGTGTAATTGACCATCAAGAATAGTAGGATTCTTTTCTTCGACTGAAAATGACACTTGTGACACTTCCAAATCAAAAGACGATAGTTTGATTATGCTACTTCTTTGTAAAGGAGAACCGTAAATGGAAAACAATACATAAAAACATTTACTATTATTTGTACAATGGGCGCTGAATCATGCAAAGGAAGGGAGTTTCCACAGTGGTATACTGATCACAGACATCAAAAATCCTAAATAAAGCTGAAGAGAGTGAACAAAAACCAAAATCTGGAAGCAGAAACAGTCTTATCTGATCATTGCACCTGTAACACAGGGAAAGAGTGATGCATCCCACCTACTGCACATGCGAGGTGTGATGCATCCAGATTCCCAAGAGCAGAAGGTGCGATGGTCTAGGGATGAGACTTCAACTTGGTTCTTGGTCACAGTTTTCAGCTCAGTTCAGGGATTTAGGCTGAGCTAATGATAGTCAGTAAATGCAAGTCACAAGGGCTGATCTAATGAGGCTACTTGAGCCACCATCAGGGAAATTAGGATGTTTGCAAATCAATTGTTCAGTTTATAAAAAAAACCCAAAGATAGACTGAAGCAGCATTAATCTACTTTTCACTTTCATAGCAAATTTAGTTCGAAGGCTAGCTGGCCTAACTTCAGGCTCCGTCTATAAGTTTATAAAACAAACAAATATAGACAAGCAAACAAGCTATTCGCTCCCCAATGGAGTCACCATTTTGTTATCGAGAAATCTAGTGTCCATGCAGAGCTGCTAGTCCCACTAAGACGGGTAGCTATCTTAGAAACAAACAAACTAAAGTTACTTACGTTTTCCTTTATGAGAAGTAGATAGGAGAGGAGAAAAGAATACCAACCTCAATCTTTCGCTTGGTTCCTCGCTTGTTCCTTCTCCCCTCTGATGGATCTTTGTCGCTCCTTCCTTGATTACTCCGCTTCAAAGAGTACATGTAAAGTCAAAGCAGCATAATACCTTCAAGGTACAGAGATCTACAATCATAAACAATATAGGACCAGATTTATATTGACCACACAAATGCATATATCATCAAACATACAAGGATGTGGAGGAAAACTTTAATAGCTTTATTGATATAAAAATTAGAAGAGAGGAATACAAGCCATTGATCTGACCCAGTGTCATCCTCCCAGCATGAAAGCCCTTCTTCACCTCATGAAAAGCTTATATCACCCAACACTATGATGTTCCACCAGGAAACCAACAACACTTCCTTACAAGATGCAAAATTCCAGCTTATGGATCTCTGGGATGAGGGATCCATATATATATGATTACAGGGGGGGTGAGTCAGCTTTTGGGATTTTGATTAGTGTCTTCTCTCTGACAATTCTTTGTTCCACTTGGAGATTCATGATCTCTTACACATCCCTGGGCAAATTCAGAGGGGCAAGTGTCACATGAGAAGTTTCTGGAAGATTCCATGATCATCCACCTTGCAAACTGTCTCTTCCATTTGTCTACGCTCGCCCATCGCACCCTACAGAAGGGCTTTTTAGTATGCATCACACTTTTTTCATGTGGCAGGTGAGATGCATTGCACCCTTTGCATTGAGCAGTCTGTATGGTCCAGTTTCGACCAGTTCTGAGCAGTTTTCCATGGAGAACTTCTGGGAGATGATGTAATCAGCTGACCTTGTTCCTTTAGGGTACGAAACAACACTTTTAGCGACTCAGAAGCCCTTGGTTTATGGACATATGTGATTGGGATTGCAGTGCCCAAATATGTCTATAACAGGGTATTGTTCTATGCCTTTTTGGGCCCAAGGGACTAAATTTATGAAAAGGAACATATTGGAGTTTTTTTTGCCTCTTTTTCAAAATATATAAATATGAAAAGGGAGTCAATTTATGCATTCACTGGACTCGTAATACTATTAAACAATGATGGAATCGTTAAGCATGACAAGGTTGAATCACTCCTTCTAAGGGTTCGTTGAAAATATTCCAAAGGATTAATCCGAAGGATGAACTTATAGATAAATCATACGTTATCCTCCTCAAGGTTGTTAAAAATAAAGAGGTATTGGCCAAAAATGGTTGGGAAATTGGGAAAATGGGGAATTTTACCTGTTGATAGCAAGAGTCACTCTTGAGCATGACAATCTTTCACTTCATTTCCATGACTACTTTGAGTTGTGGAATATGCTTGTCTTACTATTTATTTCACCTCTAATATGGGTCTTTGAGTCAATGCTTCCAGCTCCATTCATTTCCATTGATATGTTCAAGAGAGAGTCCACCCTCAGTTGACATATACTACAATACCCTCAAGCCTTCTTTCATGTTTGCCTCTCCTAATCTAGCATTACATCATTACATATAGTCTCAAATATTGATACCCATTTTGTGTCGTTGATGGGGGATACCTCAAGACCCTCCTATGATGGGTCACTTCCTATCGACATCAACACATTATCCAAAAATTTGACTCAGAAACTCCCTTTAGTGCCTTGGAACTTTCATACCTCAAGGGCAATTTTCCTCACTTATGGCAACAAGTTTTCATCATTGGACTTTGACCAAAAGATTTTGTGTGGTATTCAATTTTAGATCATTCATTCACACCTCATGGATTATTTTGCAATACATTTATGATCATTATCATTTTTGGTGGTTTCTCTCATGTTTGTTAATCACTTACATCATTGGATGGTAATCAGATGGTGTCTACCATATTCGACACCAGCTCATTGATTCACATGGTTAGACTCATACTATGGAGTGATGATGTAGAATACTCCAGATATATTTTGATCCATTTGGGTTGTGCTTTTAGGATTCATACCACATCACTCAGTATGATGGCTATGATCATTCAGAAAGTCATCCAAGCATGGGTCTCCCATTTGTGATTAGCGGACATGACTTTGATTATTGTACATGTAATATTGGCTTATAGGTTGAGTATGGGTATGCCTACCTTAGCAATGATATCATGATGATAATTTATTGTAACATCATGATCTTAACCTTTTCATGATCTAGACTCATCACAAAGTAAATAACTTCAATTCTCAACCACTACTTTTGACTTTGTACATTAGGGGGGAATCTCTTACATGTCATTTTGTCGTATTCACTTAAATGGCTTAGAAATGTGATCAATTAATATCCTTGACACCTTTTCATTATCCACTTTCAAAGCACCAATAATTACTTCTCCAAAAATTCCAATAATCTCGCGTTTATCAGCTTAAAAACTCATTTTTGGGCCCATTGCACCCTATCTACTATCCATTTTCCATTGCAAGTTTCCTTTGTTGTAAGTGTGATGGTTCTAGAATTTCGGGAAAAATAAAAAATAATTATGAAAATTCTCTTTCCAGAAGATTCTAAGGTGGTTTTAACCATTTACTATTGATTGGGATCTCGAACTCATATCCTAGAGGTATTATTTCTTATCCCTAGAGCTTATCCTCCCTCGTATGTGGATCTAAGTCCTAGATTTGTAATCATCTCATATAACTCAATAAGTTAGATGTCAATTATTGAATTATATTTTCTTATCACATGGTTTAATATGAGTGTATAAATGTGACATTGTTGTTTTGAAATAAAACTCCATGTAAAACAATTTTTTCCCCAATAAAAACATGTAATAATTAAGTGATAATGAGCGTTAAGTGGACTTTCTAGGCTCATTCAAGAAAAGGGTCACAAATGGATGTCTTTAGACTTTTTTCACCAATATTATGACATTTTTTTACAAATTACAATTAATTGATAATGAATCCTAAATGGTATTTAAAAAAACTATAATTATTTGATAATTATTTCTAAATGGTCTTTAAAAAAAGTATAATTATTTGATAATTATTTCTAAGTGGTGTAAGTGGTCTGAACCTCCTCTTGGAGATTTCTAAAGGCACTAAGGGGACTTAGAAAATTTAGCATAAAAACATATTTTACTTGGTAACTTTTTAGTAGACTAGTTTCAATGCAAAATTTGAAAGGGAGGCACTCCCTTTCCAATGTTACATTTAGATGCTTACATCACCATCATATTTTGATCAAATTCTTACCCCTAGGTTGTGGAAAACTTTGGGGTGAGAATTGTTAAGAACAAAAATTAGACATCAACGAATCCTATCTATTATCGATAACTATAATATGTTGCCTTGATGTTAGATAAACTAATATGAATTAATTGATTCGTACTAAGAGATGCTTTCACAACCCTATTGTGCATTGAAATTGTTCTACCTAGAAGTCCCATATTTGAGAATTCATGGTAACTAATTGGTTTCACTTTTCTAAAAGTATTTTAATCTTAGCATATCTTAATTTAATATGGTGATTGCATTGAGAGGTTCTATAAATCTTAGTATGGGAGGACACCTGTAAATTTAAATGTTTACTAGGGTATGCAGCTATCCTCATTAAATGTTTAGGTAATAGAAAATTTAGTATAAGTTTAAGTTAGCCATTTGATGGGTTTACCTATGATGGTTTACAATCCTATGACATTGCATATCCCATGGTATTATGATTTCACAAAGCTACTGTGTATTGATATTGTTGTGGCTAGAAGTCACATATTTTACATATTCATCGTCACTAATTGGTTTCAATTTACTAAAAGTATTTTTATCTTAGCATATCTTAGTTGAATAGGGTGATTGCATCGAGAGGTTCTATAAATTCTAGTATGGGAGGGCACCTATAAATTTCAATGTTTACTACGATATGGGGAGGTCCTCATTAAATATTTAGGTCATAGACTAGTTAATATAAGTTTGAGTTAGTCATTTCATGGGTTTATCGATGGTGGTTTACAATCCTATGGAATTGAATAGCCCATGGTATTTGTCCATGATATTTTCTATGATGAAGCGTATTTAAAGACTTGAGGAAATACAGTATGTAATGTAAGAGTAGTAGCTTAGATACGTCTTAACTTTGAATCTATGCTAGTTTACAAAATAATTGATGTTGATGAAGTCCCTGTGTTGGTTTTGTGTTAGGTCACTATAATACTAGTGATTCGCCCATTACTATTGTCATTGTATCCCTTATTGTTATTATTGTGCCCCTATTCTCCCCATATTGTTATTAGTGTGCCCCGCATAAACCCACTATTGTTATTGTTGTGCCCTTAGGTTATTACCGTTATGTCGGCTTGATTATATTATGACCCCATAGACTCCTATATATAGAAGGGAGGTTTAGTCATTTGTATCATCCAAGAACTTTTCATTTGTGTAATGTAATGGAGGTTTCCCCCTTTAAGAGGATAAATTCTAAGGTGTTGATCTATCTTCTCTATCTTTTTGTCAGCTGGTTTCATAACATTTGGTATCAAAGCTTTGGATTCTAGGGTTTCGCTACTCCAAATAGGTCATCGTGGAATTTTCTCTATAATTTTTTCTATGCATTGTTTCAGAAGCTAAAAAAAAAAACCCATTTGCGATGAAATTTTTCTGAACTTCGGGTCCAAATTTCAGAGCTTGTATCGCTACATTTTCAGAGATATGATATGAGGAAGTTAGGATTTTTGTAGACTCCCGAATTACATTCCAAATAGGTGACCTGGGGAAAATCGTCATAACTTTTGTTCTGAGAATCATATTGAAATTTCGTAAGCATTTTTAGAAAGAGGATGGCCTTTTTTCTGTATATCAATTTTGGGTAGTAAGGTCGAAACCATAACACATTGCACTTTGTACAAGTTCGCTCTACTGAACTAGTCTATAATCAGGTCACGTGGGAGATTTGGCATAACTCTTCCTTGGAGAATCCAATCTTGATCAGACTTGCAGGGTTAGAAATAGGACTCAAAGGGATACTGCAAGACATGATTTCAAATATTCGAGATTCGTAGTTACATAGATAAAAAAAATTCAATATTGAGCTCTTACAGAGTGGAAAAAACGGGTGTATAGTTTTTTTTGAATTTTGCATAAGATTTGTCTGAAAAATTAGTTTGAAAGAATTCAAATGGAATAGTGAATAATTATTAGCATTAATTGATGCCCCGAAGAAAGCAAATGGAAACACCTAGAAAGAAACTTGAAAGATCTAGCATGACTCATGAAGAAGAGGAAGAAATGCAACATGATATATCAAAATTACAAGACCAAGTACAAAAAAATTTCACTCTCATAAAAGGTAACTGAAGCCAAGATGAATGGCATGGAAGTTAATATGAATCACGGCAGGTTAATATGGATGGCATGGTGAAAGGGTAGTAAAGGAAACTCATTATGAGAACAACAAAAATGTTAATCATGATTTCATAGACTCTAATGTTGGATTGAAGACCCACCATGTTCCAAAAATTGGTATGAGGAATTTTCATGGCAAGGATCCAGGAACATGGATACTATCTCAAGGAAATCCTCAAGGAAATGGCTTAGTAGAATCAACTAACAAAAATATCATCAGGATTATTAAAATAACTATTGATCAAAACCAAAAGAATTGGCATAAATATTTTCATTATGGGTAGATCATATAAATCAAAGGCCTCAATAGTTACTTCTCCTTTTAACTTAGTGTATGGGAAGGAAGTCGTAATTCCGCCTAATTTAGCCCTCTCATCTCTAGCCCTAGTACAGTTCATTGAAGAAACTCCTTCTTCCTATATTCAATAAAGGTTGATAAAATTATTAAATTAGATGAGGAAAGAGAAAAGGCCAAAATTACTCATGCTAAACATCAACAAGTCGTTAAATATTCTTTTAATGCAAGTTCTGCCAGCTCAAAAACGTTATAGATTGGTGATCTCATTTTGAAATGGGACAAAGCACATGAAGACAAAGGTAAGCATACCAAATTTCATAAGATGTGGCTTGGACCATTTCAAATCGTTGAACAAATAGGCTCATCAACATTTATACTGCAAGACTTATCAGGAAAGAGAGATTCTCTTCTTATGAATGGGCTTATCTTAAAGAAATTATTTTCCTAAGGAGGTAACCCCTTCTTACCTGTACATATTCGTTATGCAAATTCTGGTTTCTTTCAGAAGTAATGTTGTAAATAGTCTACTATTGGGTTTCTACTATTGAAAAGCTCCTTAAAAGAATATTGTCACTACCTGCTTTTGAAAGGTAGAAACTTTCAAGGAAATGATTACAGTTTTGGAAATTAGATAAAAATAGGAAACTCTGAAATCCTCTTTAAATTTGTGAAATCTTTCAGAAATCTTTCAAACCTTGAAAACACAGTAAATCATTTTGAGTTTTATCAGTTGAAAAGGTTATTTATAAAAGGGTAAAGACTTTCTCCAACTAAGCATACACAACTCTATAATTGTCATCCATAAACTCTTAAGGAGTTAAGAATTCACCCCATCCACTAGGTTTATGATTTTTTAGAGTGTAATTCTAAAATATATTTGATTTAAAAGATAAGAGGTCTCATTGCGAGTCTGCTTACAATGATTATAGGGAACTAATTAAGCTGACATTACAAATATTGCATACCAAAATAAGGTAATGGCTTAATTCAAAAGACAAGGGGTCTCATCACGAGACAACTTGTTCTGTTTAATTACAACCAATGAGTGGCATTGTCATCTTTTGGCTACCAAACCAGGGAAATGGATTTTAATCAAATAAAATAA